>JABUQX010078686.1:0-50275 GCA_015478945.1 Trachelipus rathkii
AAAAGAAGAGATAGAGGGATAAAGAGGGGAAAAGAAAAATTTTATTCTTTTAATTTTTTTGGAATTTATATTGGAACATTTGGGGAAAAATATTGGGGTATGAAAGAGTAAAATGAAAAAAATATATGAAAAAAGGTGTTGTCTTGTATTAGGTTTTCAATTTATAGGAAATTTAAAATGTTTGGCCCGTGCTTCCTGCAACTAACAAGTTTCCTGTTTTTTAATCATTAATGTTTTTTTTGAGTTTTTTAAAAAGCTGCCCCCATGGGCTTTTTGGGGGTTCCAGGTATTTCTTTGGAATGAAAATGGGTTGGGGATATTATTTTGGTTTCCAAGGCTCAAAATGCTTCGAGTTTTTTTGGTTTTTTTGATAATGTTTTTTTAAAGTACTTCTTAGGGGGGGTTGGGATATAGTGTTTTGAATCTTTTTTTTTGGGTAGTTTTTAACCTTTTTTTTTTTCCATTTTTTTTGGTTTTTGTCTTTTTTACTTAATGAAAAAAATTGGTTGGGGGGGATTTTTTAATGGCTTTTAAAAATTTTGGAAAAATAGTGGGGGTCATCCAAATTGGAAAGCATTCGTGTTCAAACTTAGGAATTTTTTTTTATTTAAATTTTGTTTGAAATTTACAGATACTTTTCGTGGGGTTTGGGTGGGGTTTTTTGGCATTTATTGATAAGTGACTTTTTAAAAGGGAATTTTTATATTTTTTTATTTTTTTTCTTTTATTTAATTTGTGTCGAGTCCAAAAATTTTGGGGTTTTGTTTGGTTTTTTTTTATGGGGGTTTTTTTTTAATTGGGGTTTTATGTTTTTAGGTGGCAAAATGGGGGGTTGGGCACCCCAATCTTCCCCTTTTTTTTGTCCTTGAAAAAATTTAAGGGAGGAAAAGAAATTTTAAAATTCATCAACAATGCCCTCCTACTTTTTTTTTTATTTTGGAAAACAAAATCAAAAAAAATTTTTTCCAAATAATTTTTTTTTTTTTTAAAAACATTTATCTTTAAATTAGTTTTTTTTAAAAAAAAAAAAATTTTTCCCCTTTCCTGAAAACAAAATCAATTGGTTTTTGGGTTAAAATTAATATTTTTTTTTTAAAAAAAATTCTAATTTTAGTTTTTTTTTTTTTTAGAATATTTGAAAAAAATTTATTTTAAAGGTGGTTTCGAAAAACTAAAAAAAAAATTTCCCAATGCTCAGGTTCAAAATTTTTAGCCAATTACTCCCCCCAAGGGGTTAAAGGGGAATCAAAAAAGAAAATTTTGTTTTATTGTTATTTATATTAATTTCATTAGTCCACTAATTTTTTTTTTTCCATACTTTCCCAACCTTCTTTTAGCCCCCCCCCTAAATTCCCACCCTCGGAAAAATTTTTAAAAACTCAAGTTTTCCCCCCCAATATTAATTGGAGCCAGAAAAAAAAGCCGGAAAAAGTTTTTTTGCCCCCCCCCCCCCCCCTGGGTAAAATATTTTATTTTTCTCTCTCAAAAAATGAAAATTAAAAATTTTCATTGCAGAATGAAAAAAATAGAAAAAACCTTTCTAATTAGTAAAGTTAATGAGATATACCTCAAAGTGACAAATTATATTTTGATACAGCTACTCTGTTTACTGACCTTAGTCACAGGACCTTTTTTCTTGGGAAATTTTCCCAATATACATTTATGCATGTCAATATTATTTTATAAATTTGTTTGATGAATAATTTTTTTTTTTTTTAAGAAGTAATCGATGTGAAAAAAAAAATTTTCCCCCCCTCCCCAAATTTTAAGTCCCATGAAAAACCCTTATTCGGGATTGCCGGGGAAAAGCCTTGAAAACCCGAGGTTTTGGAAAAAAGCTGGAAAAAAAAGCCCGAGGCCTGAAAAAAAAAATTCCCCTGGGTAATGGGACTTTTTTTTTTTTTTTTCTAAAAAAAAACATTTATTTTTTTTTTTTTAAGGTTTGAAAAAATTTATGGCCCAGAAAAAGAAAAACCGGTACAGAAACAACTTTATTGAAAATGTAAACAGAAATCCCTTTTATCCCCACCAAGATTTTTCGAAAGCTCCGGAAAGGAGTGAATAGTCCCAAAGACAATAGCCCCCCCGGTAGCCGGTAAAGGGCCTGGAAAAGAATATGAAATTTTTTTTTTCAAAAATATTTTTTTTTTAGGTGGGGGGGGAAAATAAAAATTTAATTGCCCAAGAATCAAAATTTATACTTAACCAAGTTTTTAATAGCCCTGGAAAACATTTTTTTTCCCCTCAAAATTCATGGTTGATCAAGAAAAACTGATAAGAAGTCTACTTTCCCAAGAGAAAATTCCCCAAAAAAATGGTGCACCGGAATTAGCGGTTCGGAGCCCAGTAAGTAGCGGCATGTGGCGAAGCCCTCTCAAAAAATTCCTAAAGAGCGGGTTCTCCGTTTGGGTTTTTTGAAATTTTTTTTTTTTCAAAAAAATATTTTTTTCTTTTAGGTGAAAAATTGTTAATTTTTGGCCAATATGAAGTTGCCGTTGACCAAATCGTTTGTTTCAAATATGTGCCAGAAAACACTGTTATTTTGGATCCCCGGGAAAAATTCCCGGAATAGCCGGGGGAAAAAAAAGCCCCCCCCCCATTAAAATGGGTTAAAAATAATAATTTTTTTTTTTTAAAAAAGAAATAAAAAACCTAATCTTATTTGGCCTAAGAAGACCGTCCTTTGAAACAGGTATTTTTTCTCCCCAACATTAGTGGCCAAAAAAGATACATTCGCCCTTATCCCGGATTTCCGGATTTCCCCCGGGAATTCTCAGGATTTTCCCGGGGAGGGGCGATTAAGTTTCCCCCGATGGTTCCGGAAAAAACCAGAGGTCACAAGGCCCCCGAAATGCCAAAGTATAAAATTTTTTCCAGAAGAATATTTTTTTTTTTTTTTTTAAAAAGAATATGATAAAAAATTTTTTTTTTTGGCCAGAAAGTCAGAGTTGGGCCTTAAAAAAATTTTTTTTCAAAATAGTGCAAAAACTTTTTAAAAAAAAGTTCCCAGAAAATTTCCCGAAGCCCCCCGGAAAAAGGACGGAAAAACCCGGAAAAAAAGAAGGGAAAAAAAACCCGGATCCTTGTAAAGGAAAAAAAAAAAAAAATAAATTGAAAAAATATTTTTTGCCACTTATATTTTTTTTTTTTTTGTAAAGTCAAAAAAAAAATAAATTGCCAAACCCAAATTTACCTTGAAAAACAATTTTTTTTTTTTCAAAAATAGTGGGGGCCAAGAAAATAAACCCCTTTAGTTCCAAAGGTCCCCCAAGGAATTTCCCCCGGAATTTCTCGGAAAAATCCCCCCCGAAAAATTTCGGAAAGTGGTACGGATTTCCCTGGGGGGGGGTAAACAAAAAAATTAAATTTTTCCAAGAAAAATAATTTTTTTTCTACAATTGAAAAAAATTTTATTATTGTAGATAGTATTTCCTTGGGGAAAACCAATTTTTTAAAAATAAGTTTTGCCTCAAAAAAGAAAATAAGCTTTATAAGTCGGAATATATAAATCCCGGAATTTGGGGAAAGTCCCCCCCCCCGGGAGCTTTGGGAAAAATCCCCAAAAAGTTCCCCCGGAAAAGGAAAATTGGAAAAATCGGAGGGGGCCCAAAATAGGTCATGGAATTTTTTTTTTTTTTCAAAAAAAATATTTTTTTTTTTTAAAGGTTGAAAAAATTTTTTTTAAAAATATAATAAGAACATTGTGAAACATTTTTTTTCATATAGTTTCATGAAAACCCCCTTAAAAAAGTCCCCCCGATTTTCCGAAAAAGGCCGGTTCCCCTTGGGGTAAATGAAATTTTTTTTTTTTTTTAAAAATATTTTAGGTGGAAAAAAAAAAAAAAAACCCTTTTTTTTATTGCCAAAGAAGAAACCGTTACTGGGGAATAACTTTTTTCCCCTCCAAATTAGTTTTCAGAAACCCTTAAGTTCCAAAAAAGAAAAAAAAATTTCCGGAAAGACCCCGAAAGTTGGGGGAAAAGTCCCGGAAGCTTGGGGAAAGGGTAAAAAGGGGAAAAAGCCCCGGGAAAAGGGCTTTTGGGAAAAAGTTCAGAAAGCCCTGAAAGCCCCCCCCCCCCCCCCTGGGGGGTTATGAATTTTTTTTTTTTTAAAAAACATTTGTTTTTGTATGTGAAAAGAATCCCGTTTTCTAAAATGGCAAAAGAAAAATTTAACAAAAAAAAAAACAAATTTCAGAATAAAAGATAGAGCAGACGAACCTTTTAAGTTCCCCCCGGGTTTTTTTTTTCCCCCCCCCGGATTTTCCCCGGCCCCCCCCCAGAAAAAAATTCCCCCCCGGAAAGTCTTTTAAAATCCCCCTGGGGTTATTTTATTAAATTTGTTTTCAAGAGAAAAATAAATTTTTTTTTTTTTTCTTAAACTCTTCATAATTTTTATTATTCAGAAAAAAAACTTCGTTTTTTTTTGAAAAATTTTTCCCAAAAATAGTTTGGCCAACGAAAATCTCCTCCCTTAATCCGAATCCGAAAATTTCGGCAGCCTGGAGCCCCCGAAAAAAACGTTGCTGAAAAAGCAGAGGCGAAAAAGTTATTTTATTCTTTCTTTACCATTTTTATAGAAAAAAAAATTTTTTTTTTTTTTTTATTTTTTTGATTTGAAAAATTTTAATAGAAAATTGAAAAAATGTTTGGCCCCCTTGAAAACAATTTTTTTTTTTCAAAAAATTAAATGGGCCCAAGAAAAATAATTCTAACATTAAAAATATTTATTTCTTATTTATAATTTTGAGTTTTGAAAGTGCTTTTAAGTGGTTTTGGGTTATGAGTTTTTTTTTATAATGTACAATATATTTCTTGAAATAAAAGTTAAAAAAAAAAATTTTTTTATTTGAAAAAGAAAGGGATGTTTTTGGCCCCTTGAAAAACAAATTTTCCAAAAATAGTGGGGGCAAAAAGGGAAACCCCCTTTTTGGAATGGATTTTTTCCCGGAATCGGAAAAGCGATCCGGAATTTGGGGGGGGAAAAAAAATCCGGAACCCCCCGGGATTATTACGATGATGAAACACGATTTCGTAGAATCAATATTGTTAACTTTGTTAATCATACTCGAATTTGAATAGATGAGAAAAACCTGTGCCTGAAAAAACTATTTTTATTTCCTTTTCACTGAGCACAGTTTTTCAAAAACCTTAGTCCCCCCCCGGATTCCCCGGAGGCCCCGGAAAAAAGGTTTCCCGGAAAACCGGGAAAAAGCCCCCGGGGGGGTTTAAGAAAGGCCCGGACTCCTGGGTTTCAAAAAAAATAAAAAAATTTTTAATAAAAAAATTATTTTTTTTAAAAGGTAAAAAAAAATTTTTTTTGCTGGGATATATATGATCCCCCCCCTTGAACCAAAAATTGTTCCCAAAAAATAAGTGGGCAGAAAAACCCTTTTAAGTTGGAATTTTCCGAAAAAAAAAAAATTTCCGGGAACAGCGGCAAAACGAAGTGTCGGAGTCGGTTTCTGGGTATAAAATTTTTTGTTTTTCCCCCCCTAATTAAAAATTAAATTTTTTTTCGGGTTTTGGAAAAAGTTTTAATTTGCCCAGGAAAAAAAGAAGTTGCTTTAAAAAACCAATTATTTCCAAATAAGTTTGGGCCCCAAAAACCTTTTAAGGATCCCCCCGGATCCAAACAAAAAGGCCGAATTCCCGAAAAAGCCCGCAAAAGCCCGAAAGGTTATGAAACCCCGGAAACCCGGAAAATTCCCCCCTGGGCATGAATTTTTTTTCGGAGGAGCCGGAACAGGATTCAGGTCAGCAAAAAAATTTAATTGCCCCCAGCCCTGACTCTTGGCAAATTTTTTCCCTTCTATGCGAACTGGCAACATGAGTTCGGGAAGACAACAAGGGTTGGGGGAACCCCCAAGAAAAAAAAACGGCCGAAAGCGGAAGAAAAAAAAATAATATGTAAAATTTTTTCTTTTTTTTTGGGTTTTGTAAAAAAGAAAAATTTTATAATTTCCAAAAGGGCTTGGAATTGGAAAAAAACCAAAAATAATTAAAAAAAAAAGAAAAATATATAATATATAAAAAATATATATATATATATAATATATATATATAATATAATATATATAAATAAGTTATTACTGGGATTATAGTATTTAAGGGAACTATCTTAAAAATGCACATTCATAAACCAATATATATTCAATATATATTATATATATTACTTTAATAATAAGTTATTATAATTATTAATAAAAGTTGTTTTATCTTGACTGTTTTGAACTTTCCTTGATCATCAAACTATAAAAAGTAGGCCTAGGGCCCCCCTAAAAAGTTATTAGTGGAAATTTAAGCCGGAAACTATCTTAAAAAAATTAAACCCGGGAATTTATTTCCCCCCCCCGGCCCCCTTGGGAAGTTTAAACGGGAGTTAATTCCGGCCCCCCCCCGCCCGGAAATAAACCGGAAAAATAGTGGAAAATTAAGCCCGCCACCCCGGAATTAGCCCCCGGGATACCCGGAAAATAATCCCCCCACCCGGCAAGTTCCACCGGGTTTTTATATAGCCCGTCCACCCGGGGTTTTGGGGGTTTTTGGAAAACAAAAATAAAAAAAAAAATTTTTTTTTTTTTTTTTGCTCCAAAATATCGTGATAAAAGTAACTACAAGGTTTTTTAATTTTTTTTTAGCTTTTTAATCTTTCCCATTTTTCTTGAAAAAAAAGTTTTTTTATAATGATTTAAAAAAAATATAAAACAATAAATTTTTTTTTGTCCCTATAAAAATGGTTGTTCCTTTAAAAATTCAGAAATTTCAACTATTTAAAAAAAATTTTCCACAATTTTTTTTTTTTTTCAAAACTATTTTTTTTAATTGAAAAAAAAAATTTTTTACTTTTCAAAAATGCCAAGAATTTTTAATTAATAATAATTTTTTTTTTCACCTTGTACACTTCTAGTTTTTGAAAAGTTTTTAATGTTTTTTTTTTTTTTTTTTTTAGCTTTTAACGACGAACTTAAAAAATTTTTTGTTTTCCAAAAAACAAAAAAGTTTGGGCCCCCAAAATTAAAGTGGTTAAATCCGCTTGGGGGGGCCCCTAAAATTTTTGCCCCGATTTTTCAATCCCCATATTAAAAAATTGAAAAAAAAAAAAAATAAATTGGGGGGGGGGGCAAAAAAACATTGGGGGGGGGGGGGGGCCAGCCATTCCGGCAAACTGGTCAAACCGTTACGCCGCCCCTTATTTTTAAATTATTAAAGAATTTTTTACCTTTAACCGTTTTTTTTATTTTTTAAGATTAATTAACACTTTTCAATCTTATTTTAAATTAAGGAAAAATTTAAAAAATTAAAATTTGGAAAATTAAAAATAACGAGAAAATTGAAATTTAGAAATTTGGGTTCAAAAAAAAAATTTGGTTCCCCCCAAACGAATGGGGGGGGGCGGTAAAAAATTGGGGCCCCCCCACCCCAACATTAATTCCCCTTTTTAATTTTATTTTTTAATTTTAAAAAATGAAATTTTTTCAATTTTAAACGTTAATTTAAATAATTTTAATATAAGAAAACAAATTTGTTTCTTAAATCAATTTTAAAAGTTTAAAAAAAAATTTAAATAATTATCTTTGTTATTTCTTTAAACTGCACACTGGCGACGCTTTTAAAAGTAAGAAATTCAGCGCCCCAATTTCAACCCACATGGGATTTTCCAAAGGGGGGCGTTTCACCCCCTTTTCAAAAACAAAAAAAAATCATTTAATGAGCTCTAAATTTTTTGACTTCCGAACTATGACCTTATTTAAAATTTTAAAAACCAAGAATATTTATGAAGAAAATTTTTTTTTGGGTTGTTTTTTATAAAATTTCCCCTCTATAGGGGCCTTTTTTTTTTTTTGGAAAAAATTTTTCAAGAAAAAAAAAAAATCCCAAAAAAAGTGGTATTTTAGGCGGGAAAAAAGTGGGGGGAGAACCGAAAAGGGTTTAAAATAAACCTTTAAAAAAGGTAATCAATAAATGTCAGCCCCCGAAAACGCTATAACGGGAAAAAATTAATATATATAATCTTATATTATACTTTTAATTAAAATTATAAGACAACTTCCTGCATTTAATGTTTTAACTAATTTTTATAAATAAAATATTTAGTAATATATAATATATAAAATTAAATTTTATATTTATCCTTTTTAAATATATAATTTTTTTGGAAAAATCCATATATTTGATTAATAAAAATAATTCTTTTTTAGCTAATTATTTCCTTGTTAAAAATTGGTTCTCCCCTTAAGTTTCCCTTAAAAAAAAAAAAAAACAACTACATTCTACAAATTAAAAAAAAACTTAAAAATTCAATAAAATTTATTTTTTGAAAATTCCAGGATATACTTTATCCTTTCTTTAATGCAAAAAGAAACTAAAAAAAAAGATATTTTTTTTTATTTATTTTTATTTATTTTTAAAGTGTAATTACTAAAGAACAAAAAAAAATAATTTTATAACTTTCCATACTCACAGACCGATCCAATTCTTAAAATGGGATAACCCCAAAAAAAAAAAATTAAATTGGGTTTTTTTTTCTTTAAATTCTTTTTTTTTTCCAATAAACTTTTAGGGGAAAAGAAAAAAAATGGCTCCATATTTTTATTCACCTTTCAAAATAAAAAAATAAAAAATACTTTAAGACCGATTCAACATATAAAAAGCAAGTTAAAACATCAAAAAATTTTGCATAATTTAAAGTTTTTTAAAAAGGTTTTTTAGGTTTCCATAGGTTTTTTCAGGGTTTCCCCCCCCAAATTCCCAAAAAAAAAAAATTTTTTTTAAAATTTTCTTTTTCTAGAAAAAGTTTGGGGTTGGGGGTGGGTTTGTGGGGGTTTTTTGGGGTTTTTGTTGGGTTGGGGTGGGGGTTGTGGGGGTGTGTTGGGGTGGGGGGGTTTTTTTGGGGGGTGGGGGGTATTTTTTTGGGGCCCGGTGGGGAGGGGGGTCAAATTTTTTGGGGGGGGGGCCGGGTTTTTATAAAAATGTTTTTTTATTTGATTTTCAAAAAAATTGAAAAAAAAAAAGAAAAAAAATTTAAATGGGGGGGGAAAATCTCCTCCCCTGAAAAGGATGGAAAAGGAAAAAACCTTGGAAACGCGAAAAAATTTGGGGGGGGAAAAAAAAACTGAGAAGAAAGAAAAGTTTTGAATTTCAAAATAAAAATATAGTTTTAAATTTATTTTAATTTTTTAGTTTTATAATTAAACTTTTTTTTTTTTTTTTAGCTCACATTTTATTTTTCTCTATTTTTTATAGTTCGTTCAACTTTTTCCTCCATTTACAAAATATTGGGTTGAGTATATCCTGGAATTTTCAAAAAAAAACTGTTAAAAAAATTTTTCAGTTTTTATTTCCGATAATAAAATAGTTTTTTACACATTTTTTCAAAATACAACATATTAGGATATTTTAAAAAATTTTGGGAAAAAAAAGGCCTGAAACCCTTTTTTTCCATAAATATTTAATTTTATATATTAGGGATTCATATTATATTATATTATTAAAATATATAAAAATAAATATTATAATATAAATTCTATTACATAATTCGTGACTATTAAAATTATTAATAAAAAATTTATATATTTATATAATAAAAATATATATAATGAAATAATTAATATATATATTTCAGAGGTGGGGGGGAAAAAAAAAAAATCGGTTTTCTTTTCCGGGGAAGAAAAAAATTTTTTTAAAAGTCCCCCCAAAAAAAAATTTTCCTTCGTTTGAATATTTCATTAGGACTGTCAGATATTTACATAATCAAAAAAATAAATTTAAAATTTGAAAAGGGAAATATTGATATTTTTGCCCCGAAATTTTTTATATAATTTTTTTGAAAAAAAAAAATGGTATTTTTTTTTGTTTTGGTAAATTTGGCCAGTTTTTTTTTTTTTAGGCGGAAAATGGTCTCCCCCCCCCTATTAATCATTTCCGCCAAAGTTTTTTTTTTTTTATAGAACAAAAAAAGAAACTACACCAAAAAAAAAAAATTGGGGTGGGGTAAGGTTTTTTTTTTTTCCCGCAAAAGTTTTGGGGGGGGGGAAAATGGCTCCCCCAAAAAAAAATTTTATAGTTCCCCCAACCAAAATTTTTTTTTTTTTTTTAACATCGTTTGGGGGGCCCCCCCCCATCCCCCCCCCGCCCTTTGTTTTATAAAAATTAAACGTTTTTGTTTATCAAACAACACCGAAAAAAATAAATTGTTTTTTTTTTTTTTTTTTTTTTTTTTTTTTCTCTTCCTCCTTCTTATAAATTGTGATATCAATTGTTTTTTTTTTTTTTTAAAAAACCACAGTTTTTTTTTTTCCCTCCCCTTTTTTTAAAATTTCTTTTTAAAAAATGTTTTAAAAATTTTTTTTTTAATCATAATATTAAATAAATGAAAAAAAATATTTGAAAAAGTTTTTTTTTGTTTTTACTTTTTTAAAAAAAATGAACCCGTCCTCAAAATGATCGTCTATATTTAAGTTTTTCTTCGAATTTTTTTGGGGGTTTTTCCCCCCTATAAAAAGTTTTAATAAATCGAATATTTCTGGGGGACCCCATTTTTTAAAGATTTTTTCGTAAAATATGACAAATTTTTTTCCTTTAATAGGCCCAAAAAAGAATAGTATAATTTTAAATTTTCCCAACCCAATATTGGGCCCCCAATTTTTTTTATTCCAAGTTTTTTTTTTTGTGGGCCCCCCCCTCTGGGGAAAAAAAAAAATAATATCCCCCCTCTTTTTTTATTGATTTAATTTAATGTTTTTTTTAAAATCACTGAAAGTAGTTTTCAACCATTTTTTAAAAAGCCCCCCATTTGGGAAAGGAAAAAAAAAATTTTTCCCCCCCCGGTTGTTTTTTTTTTTTTGTTTTTTTTTTTATTAATTAAATTTTTTTTCCCCTGAAGGAATTGTTTGTGGCGGGTAATTATCATTACTTGGTTAAAATAAATAATTGCCCCCCTTTAAAAAAACCAGCGCTTAAAACAAAAATAAGCCAAAGTGGGGGGGGGTGGGGTTTTTAAAAATTTTTACAAACCTAAATATTAGTAAAAATCTTAGTCCCCTTTAAAACGTGGAAAAAAAAAATAAATGAAAAAAAATTTAAAAAATTGGTTGGCGATTTTTTTAAAAAATTTTGGGCAAAAAAATAAATTAACAAATTGTTTTGGTTCCCCCCCCCCCCCTTTGGGGGTAAAACCCTTGACTTAATTTCCCCCCCCAATTTAATAATTTATCATAATTTTTTTTTTTTTTTTAATATTTACCCCTACTTTTTCTCTTTTTTTTTTAAATTTAAATTTTTTTTTTTTTCTCCATAATAAAATTAATATTTTTTTAAAATATTTATCTTTTAAATTATATACATCTTATAAAATTAATAATTTTTAACCAAAACTCTTTATGAAATAATAAAGAACGAAAAGTTAGGAAGGGAAAAGAACCCCACCCAAATAAATTTGTTTTATTCCCCCCCAAAGATTTAAAATTTGGTATTGGGGGGGTGCCGTTTTTCCCCCCCCCAAAACAAATAAAATGGAAAAAAAAAGAATAAATAAAAAAAAAAAATGGAAAATAAAAAAAAATTATAATAAAATATAAATTGGGTTAACCCCAACATGAAATTTTCTCTTAAAACAATGGTAATCATTTTATTATAAAAATTAATTATTTAAATTATTATATTACAAATAGATATTAAATATATATTAATAAAATAAATAATATAAATTATATTTATATATAATTTTATTAAATAAAAAAATTATTTAATAATTATGAATTAATTAATATATTTTTAAAATTGAAAAATAAAATGATATAATTAAAAATTATTTAAAATATATAGAAGATTTACTAAAAATATTAACTAATGGGTAATCACAACGGTAATATATAATTATAATTTTTTTTTCCAAATTAAATTTGGAAAAATTTTTTTCCTCTCAAAAAATCACGAGGAAAAAAAAACACAAAAAAATAAAACCTACTAAAAGTATAAAATAGTAAAATAATTTTTTTTCGCCCGGTTTTAAATTCCCCCCGGGCCCCCCCCGGATATAAAAAATATTAAAAACCAATGGAAAAAATTTTGTAATCTTGGCCCCGGAAAAAGTTAAAACCCGGAAATGTTCAAAAAAAAAACTTTTTGGGGGGGGGGGCCCCGGAAATTTAGGGGGCCCCTCCGGGACTACCCGGATAAAGTTTTTGGCCTCGGTGAATTTTTTTATTTTTCTCTCGGGATGATTCACTTTATCTCCCTCTTTTTAAAAATAAAGATATAATTATTATATAAAAATATACATAAATTATAATATAAAGATAGATATTATAAATTAAATTTTATTATATTATTTTTAAGAATATATATATTAAATGTTAATAGAAATAAATATATATTAAAATATTTAATAAATAAAATTTCATTTAAATAAGTATTTATTATTATTAATAATTTAATAGTGAAAGCTGAATATGTCTAAATAAAATATCAGTAAAATATGTTAGATATTAAAATATAATTTTAATAAAATTTATTTATAAAATTTTAGTAATTTAAAAATTAGCTTATATTTATCTTATAATATAAATTTATATTATTAAAACTAATTTTTAATTAACTATAAAATATTAAAACAAAAAAGATTTTTGGGATTTTTTTGAATTGAAAATAAAAAAAAAGAAAAATATCAGAAAAAAAAGATTAATGAAATTTTAAAGGGGTAAAAAGCAAGGGGGGGAAAAAAAATTTTGGGTGTTTTTTTAAGGGAGTAATGGAGAATGGAAAAAAGAAGAGGTTTTTTAAAGTTTGGGGGCTGGGTGAGAATTTTAATAATCTTTGGTAAAAAAATAAAAAGCCCCTTTTTTTTTTTTTTGAAAAAAGAAAAGGAAAAATTTAAGTTTTAAAAAAAAATCGAAAATAATCGGGATTTTCTATTTTCCCATGGGTTGGGTGTAAAAAAGGAGGGGTTTTTTTGAAAAGTAAAAAACAATAGGAAAAAATAATAATGGAAAGTATCGGTGCTTTTTTTATGGGGTTTTTTTTTTGGGAAAAAAAAAAAAAAAGTTTGAAGGGAAATAGTTCTCCTTGGTGGGGTAAATGTTTAAAACAAAAAATGGTGTTTTTAAAGATGGGGTGGGGGAAAATATGCGAAAATACTTGCGGAAAAACCGGTTATGTTGTTTTTTCTCCTTTAGTTTGCACCCAAAATATTTTTTAGGGGGAATTTAGTTTTAAGAAATATGAAATGAAAAAGGGGAAAAAACGGGATTGGGGAATGGCCCAAAGAAAAAAAATGGTAAAAAAAAAAAAAGTTATGAAAAGGTTGAGAAAAATAATGGAAAAATGCGGAAGGGAAAAAAAGAAAAAAAAAAATTGGGCTTTTTGGGGTTGGGGGGGCGCCAATTTTAAAATCCCCTTAAGGTTGGGGAATTTTCAAGGGGAATAAGTTTTCTTGAAAAAGTGGGGGGTGGGGCCCCCTAAGGGGGGTTCCCCCCCCTTTTTTAACAATGAACTCAATTCTGTGTCACCCCTAATTTTACCTTGTTTTTTTTTGGGGGCTTTAATTTACTAATAAGTTTAAAGTGGAACTTATGGGTCCTGGAAAAAAAATTAAAGGAAAAGGGGGTTTTTTTTTTAACCAAAGATAAATAAAAAGTTATAGATTTAATAAGCAATGAAAATAAGGTACTGTGGGGCCTTTTTTACAACGCCAAATTTTTTTTTGAAATTTGGTTTTTTTGGGGGGCCTCCCTGGGGGTTTACGGGGAAGCCCCAACCCAAAGCCCCCCCAAAAGTCCCAAAGGGCCCAAATTGCTGGGACATGGGGCCAAAAAAAACCAAGGGAAAGAAAAAAAAAAAAAAAAACTGCCTTTGGATGAGCGGAAAATTTTAAAATTTTTATTGCAAAAATCAAAATTCTTCCTAAAATAATGAAAAAAATAAAAACTAAAAATGAGAAAAAAAATTTTTTTTCTTTAGTGGGTGCCCAAAAGGGACCCTTTCGAAAAAAAAAACCCAAAATTCCGACAAAAAGGGGCCAGCCCGGGGGGGGGGGGGTTCCCGCGGGCCGTTTTAAGAAACAACCAACAATGTTTTTAAAACAGGAAAAGGGCTTCTTAAACACCACCTAAAATTGGGGTTTGCGCCAATCCGCCCCCCCCCCCTCCCCCCCCCCAAAAGAAAAAACAAAAGGAAGCTTTTGTTCTCAATTTTCGGAAAAGTGCGTTCGTTTTCCAAAAATTCCCCCCCTTTTTGCTTTTTCCGCTGATAATTCAAATTACTTTGGGGGAAAACTTCTTATCTTTTTTTTATTTTGAGCAATATTCCCTAATCTAAATTTAGCAAATGTTTGGTTTTTTTTTTGGGAAAAAACCCCCTTTGGCTGGGGGTAAAAACCGGCCCCCTTCTTTTTGGCCCTAGTTTTTTTTTTGTGGCCCCCCCCCCCCCCGTAAAAAAACTGGCAAAAAAAACAACCCAAAAACAAAAGGTTTTTCCCCCAAAGGCCAGAGTTTAAGCCCCCCATTTGTTTGAAATAGACTTAGGAGAAATTTTTGCGAAAAAACAAAAAATTTTTGGCTGAAAAACTTAAAAAAACAAAAGAAACCCGAAAAGAAAAAAAAAAAATTTTTTTCCAAAACATGCCCCCCCCCCCCAAGGGGAAAAAAAAAAAACCTTCGGAAACCCAAAAAATCGGAAACCCAAACACCCCGGGGGTCCCCCCTTCCCCCTGTTTTTTTAGAAAAAAAAAACAAAATTTTGTTTTACTAAAGAAAAAAGGTTTTTAAAAAAACACAACTTTAAAGTTTTAAAAAGAATCCCCCCCCGACCCCCCCCAACCCCCCCCCCCCCCAGAAACAAAAAAAAAAGGGGTTAATTTTTTTCCCGTTTTAAACAAAGTTTTTTTTTTAAGTTTCCCTGGGCCTTTTTCGAAATTTTTTTTCCCCCCTGCCTTTTTTTTGGGCAATTTAGAAAATAACTTAAATTTTTTAAAAAAAAAATTCCCACAAAAGGAAAGGGAAAACAGCGGGGGTTTTTTTGGAAAAAAACAAATTTCCCTGTTGTCGTTGAAACACGGCCGCCCGAGGCTTTTTTCTTTGAAAACCGGCCAAACTGAAGGCTTCAAAATCGGGTTTTAAAAACAAGGAAACCAACCGGAAACCAATGGTTTTTCAAAAGGGGGAAACGCCCAACCCCCAGGGCCCCCCCCCGCAACAAAACCCATGGCCCCTTCTTTTTTTTAACCGAAAAAAAAAAAGCCCCAAAAATTTTTTGCAATTAAAAGAACCAAAAAAAAAAAAATTTTTTCCGCTTTTCCGCAGGGAAAACTTCCGAAAAACTATCCCGGGGAAAACAACCCAGCGGGTCCCCCCCCCCCGGGCCCGTTTAAAAGAAAAACCAATAAATTAAAGGAAAAAAAAAGGGCCCCCCCCCCCCCCCGCCCTTCTAACCCCCCCCCTCATTCCCCCCTCCCCCCCGGAAAAAAAAATTTTTTTTTTCCCCCCCGCCCCCTTCCCCCCCCTAAAAACGAAAAAAAAAAAAAAAGGAACGCAAAAAAATTTTCGGGAAAAAAAGTTTTTCTTTTTTTCCCCAAAATATTCAGCCACCCCCCCCTGGCTTTTTTAAATAAAAAAAAAAATCAACTGCTTTTTTTAGGGTCGAAAACCCCAATTTTTTAAAAACCTTTAAAATTTTCAAAAATCTGTAGGAAATTTTGGGGGAAAAAAATCCCCCCTTTCCTAGTTTGGGCCTTTAACAAAAACGGCCCATTTTTCTTTTTTCCCCTGGGGGTGCTCCCTGGGGTTTTAAAACAGGAGCAAACCCCCCGACCCCCAAAGAGTCCCCAAAGGGAAAACCGCCCGAAACCAAAAAAAATTGCCCGGGCAAACAAGAAAAAATTGCCCCCCCCCCCTTTGGTTTTGGCCGACAAAAAATTTTTTTTTGGGCCAAATAATAAGGAAAAAAAAAAAAAAACGGCAAAAAAAAAAAATTTCCAAACTTCCCTCGAAAAAAAAAACTTTTTTCGAAAAAAAAAAAAAAAACCAAAATCGACAAAAAATTGCGGTCCCGGCCCCCCCCGGGTTAAGAACGATAGTTAGAGGTTGGGAGGGTTGGGGGCCCCCCTTTTTTCAGTACTGGTGAGGTCTTTTTTTTTCCCCCCCCCCCCCCGATTTCCCAAAAACCTCCCCCCAAAGAAAAAAAATGAACAGGCATCCCCTTTTCCCGGGGAAAAAGGTTTTTTTCAAAATCTTTTTAAAAACTGCCCTTTTTTTCGATTTTATAAAAATTTGCCCTTTTGTTTTGGAAAAACTCAAAAAAAAAAAAAAAACCTTTTTATTTTTTTTAAAATCCCCAAACAGAAAAAAAAAAAGGGAAATGGGGTTTTTTTTTGGAAAAAAACCCCCCTGGGGGGGCTGGGGGGGGGTGCTTTAACCCCCTACACGGGGGCCCAAAATTTTCTTTTCCCAGGGTTTTGGGGGGGGGTTCCCCCAAATGTTTAATTTTACAGGAAAGGCCCCCAAAAACCCCCGACCCGTTTCCCCCCCTCAAAAAGGGAAAACGCCGAAAAACATTGGGGCCCGCCAAACCAATTTAATGCCCCCCCCCCCCCTTGTGGGTTTCGAAAAAAAATTTGGCCAAAAAATTAAATAAAAGGAAAACCGGGGAAAAAATTTCCCCCACTCGCGGGGGCCAAAGGGAAAAACTCGAAAAAAAACCAAAAATCCCCCCTGAAACAAGGGGGCGGGGGGGGGGGGTCCCCCCCCCCGGTAGTTTTTTAGGAAACAAATGTTACAGGAAAAAGGGACTTTTCCTTTTTTTTTTAACAAAAACCTAAGTTTTTTTTTGGAATTTTGACGGCCCCCCCCCCTGTCCCCCCAAAAAAAAGAAAGGGCCCAAAATCTCGGAAGAAAATTTTTTCCAAATTTCCTTTTTCCTGCTTTTTTTTTTTTCCCGGATTAAAATTTCAACTTGCCCCTTTTTTTTTTTTTTTTTGGAAAAAACTTGCATTAAAACAATAAAAAAATTTTTTTAAAATTTCCCAGAAAAAAAAAAAGGGGGTTTGGGGGGGGGGTTGGGGGAAAAAACCCTTTTCTGGGGGGTCGTAAAACATACAGGGGCCAAAATTTTTTTTTTTTCCCAGGGGGTGGGGGAATTTCCAATGGGGGTTTTTTTTTTTTAAAAGGAAAGCAAAATATTAAAAAACCACCAAATAAAAGGGTTCCCCCCCCCCCAAAAGGGGGATCCCGCCCGAAACAAAAAAAAATGGGGGCCCCCGCACGAACAAAAATTGCCCCCCCCCCCCTCCCCTTTGTGAAATGGAAAATTTTTTTTTTTTAAAAATATATAAAAAAAAAAAACGAAAAAAAAAAAATTTTCAACTCCCCTCGCGGGCCCCAAGGGGGGGGAAACACCCACGGGGAAAACCAAAATTACGACCCCAAATGGGTTTTTACAGAGGGCCCCTTTTTACTACTAAGTTTTCCCCCCTTTTTCCTCCCCTCCCTCGCCCGAAAACCACACTGCCAATCCCAAAAAAGGAGTGCAGCCCCAAAAATCTCGGCAAACAAAAAAATTTTTTTTTTCAAGTCCCCATCCCTGATAATAACCACGACAAATCAAAGAATACTTCGGGCTTTTTTGGGGAAAAAAAACTGTAAATTTATTTTTAAATAATAAGAAAAAGGGGGGTTTTTTTTTTGCCCCCTTTTATATGACTTTCGACCCCCCTAATTAAAAAAAAAATTTTATAAACTTAAAAAATTTATAAAATAATTTAAAATATTAAAATATAATAATTATTATTATAAAGATAATATATAATAATATATTTGAATTCTGAAAAAATCTAATATATCGTGTTTAAAAATATATATAATTAATATAATATAATTTTATAATAAAAATAATATTATAATTTAAATTATAATAATAAAATATAAAATATTATAAAATTATTTTAAATAATAATATAATATTATAAATTATTCTTTATTAATTATATTAATATATATAATAAAATTTATATACAATAAATTTATATTATATTTAATAATTTAAACAATATAAGTAAAATTAAATATTAAAATAAATTACATATTCGATAATTTAATTATTTATAATAAAAATATAATAAATAATATATTAATAATATATATTAATTAATCTACTAATTAATAAAACAAAATGATCCCCAAATAATATTATTAAATAAAATAAAATATTAAATAATTAATTAAATTATAATAATAATAATAATAATAATTTAAAATGTAAAATATTCTAAATATAAATAATATAAATTTATTAAAAATAAATTATATAATTTTAATAATTATTATTATATTTATATATAAGAAAATCATAAAATATTTAATTTTTAATAATTATATTTTTTTTTTTTTCAAAAGTAATAATAGAAGTTTTTTTTTTTTTTTTTTTTTTTTTTGGCCATCAAAAAATAAAAAAATTTCCCCTTTAAAAGGTTTTTTTTTTATTTTGGTTTGGGGGTTTTTCATTTTTTTTTTTTCTTTTAGCCCAATTTTTTCAATTCCTCTGGCCTTTCTCCAAAGGAGAAAAAAATTAAATAAAAAAAAAAAAAAATTCATTTAAAAAAAAAAATAAAAGCAAACCCAAAAAAGAAAAAAAAAAATTATTTTAAAAAAACAAAAATTTGTTGATTTTTTTTCCCAAAAATTTGAAATAATTCAAAGACAAAAAGATGTTAAAGGGTTTTTTTAAAACCAAAAAACTAATTACAAAAGGTTTTCTCCGTGATTAATTTATACAAAAGAATTGCTTAGCTTGGGATGATAATAACTCTGCTTTCCGATTAAAGGGCCTATACGTTTCGTTTTTTTTCGCGCTTTTCTCTCCTTAGATTCTCGTTTTCTCGACCCCACTCTTTGCTGGTTTGAAACTATTTATTTTCCCCTTTCCCCTCCCCCTTTAGTTTTTTAAAAAATTTTTTGGGCTAAAAAGAAAATCTTTTTTTTTCTTTAAGCAGAAAGAAAATAAAAAATTTTTGGCTTTTCTTTTACTTATTTTTAAAAAAAAAAGAAAAACTATTTAAACTGAAAAATGAACAAAGTTTTTTTTTTAAAATAAACGGAATTTTTATTTCACTAAAAATCTTTAAAAAATTTTTGTTAAAATAACACCAAACTAAATAGATCTATTATGAACGGAAAATTTTAAGATTAAATTACAATAATAATAATATGTTAATTTACACTTCTAACACCTCAGATATTTTTTTAAAAAAAAAAAAATATAGATAATATAAATAAACAATTCGTAGTAAACAAAAAAAAAAGGGTGAGAAAAAGAAATGTTATTTTTTTTTGGGGTAATTTTTTTCCATATAATTTTTTTGGGTAACTTTAAGTATGGTGGATAAACAAATTTCAAAAATAAGAGATAGAAAAAAAACAACGAAAAACAAAAAAATCCCCCTCCCCTCTTACGTTCTCCTAACCCTAAAAATTGGTTTTTTCCAATATATTTTACAAATTAGGTAATGTAGTTTGTTTACACGTTTTAATATTAGCTGAGAGAGAAAAACAATTTGAAGAAAATAAAATATTTGTCGTTTTTTTTTTTTTGTGTTTTTTTTAAAATTTTTTTTTTTTTAATTGATATTTTCCTCTTTATAAATAATAATAATTTTAATAAATCAGTCAAAATATGTCATAAGTGAGAAAAATAAGAAAAAATGAGTCTCTAAGTGTTATTTATACCATTATTATTTAACTTTCGAAAATTTTTTTCATTTCTTCAAATTATAAAATGATAGAAAAAAAAAAAGAGCACAATTTTTATAAAATTATTATTAAAAATCGTGACAAAAGTTTAATGTTTTCAAGACATATAAAGTATATAGATAATAAATCGGAATGCTTATAGACCTAGTAGAATATAGCTCCCCTTCCCCTTTAAAGGTATCCCGATTATTTTTTTTTTATAAAATAAATTTTTTTTTAAAATTTTTAAATTTTTCTTAGAAATTTTTTATTTGGTCCAATATTATTCATATTGAAAATTTTCTTTTGGAATAAAAATTTTTAAAAATTTATGTGATCTTAGGTAATATTTTTTATTTAAGTTTTACTTCAATATGTTTTTTGTAAAATTTTTATTCTTTTCTTTTTTTAATACAATAATGGAAATAAGTAAATTTCTTTTAATGTTTCTTATAATTAAATAAAGAGTCAAAAAAATTTTGATTTTTTTTTAAGTTTGAGAAAAATAAAAAAGTTTTTTATTTATTTTTGTAGGTGGGAATAATATTATTATTTTTTTGGAAAAAAAAAATTTAGAGGTGGAAAAATAAAAAAAACTGCGAAAGAACAAAAAAAGTTTGGGGTTGGGCAGGGGTAATAAAAAGATAATTTATTAGACCCCGGTGGGGCACCTGGAAAGGATTTCTAATGCTTTCTAATTTTTTTTAAAAAGAGGCGGGGGGGGGGGCCCCCCCCGTTAAATTTTATTTAAGCTTAAAAAAAAATTAAGAATAAAATGTAAAGATTCCAAAAAAGGTTTAAAATCTAGGGACAAAGTCCCCCTTAATAAATTTAATAGAATAAAGAATTTGGAAAAAAAAATTAATTAAAATAAACTAGAATCTTTTTTTATAAAATTATGTTTTTAGGAATTATAATTTTTATTAAAAATTAAATAATAATGGAATTATACAAATAAAAAATTTTCTAACAATTTTAATTTAAAATTCAAAATTAAATTAATTTTTATTTTTTTCGAGAAAAAGAAAAAAAATTTATTTTTATTTTATTTATCATTTTTTTAAAATAAATTTTATTTTGAAATATTTATTTTCTAATTATAAATAAAAAGATAAAATAAAGTAACCGAAATTTATTTGTATTTAAAAAGATTAAACATTATATAAAATATTTATTATACTCGTCAACTTAATAAATATTATTAAATTTATATAAATATATATTTATTAAAAAAATATTTTAAAAAAATATAATATTAATTATAATTTATTAAATTATATACTTATTAATTAATATTAATAAATATATTAATTAAATAGAATATACAATTTTAATATTATTATATTAAACTATATATATTTCAGTCTAATTTTGTCATAAATGTCAGTCGACCAAATTTTATTATTGTTGAAATAAAATAACTAAAGGAATTATTATTAATATATTTAAAAGATTATCTATTAAAGATTTATTAAGCCTTATTTGAACACAATAAAAATATTCATATACATATATAAATTAGTTATATATATAAATTAACAGTTAAGGAAAAGTTGGTTACTCTTTAAAAATAAATTCACTACTTCTTTACGAAATTTAAATAATGAACAATTAAGAAAATTTTCTAAAAGTGTTACCAAGGGGCAAGTCAAGTATAAGTGAAAACGTTTGATAGCACAAGGAATTTTATTGTGGAGATGAGAAACTATGTAAATTTCAGACTATATATATTATTTATTCCAACCATAATCCTTTTTGTGAAAATATAGCTAACTTACCCTTTAGTTATTTTGTTTGACTGAATTTAAGTACTTGCAAAGCTTTGCTCGAGATAGAAATATATTTTTTTTATTTCTCGCATTTCATATATTTCCGATTTCAATTTAAATCTTCTAATAAAGAAAGATTAACTAAATAACTAATTAGGTTGTAATATATTTCCTTATCCAACAATATAGAATTATATTGGAGTATATCTCACGGAGAAATGACAAACCGTACTCAAACAAATTATTAAAGTTCATAACCAAACCTTCTTATATATTTTTTTTAAGAATAAAAAAAAATAACGTGATTGAAGACCCATCTGAGTTAAGTTCTGGTAAGACGGATCGATGTTGTGGTCGATGAAAATAATATGAGAATAAAATAGCGTAGTTTTCTAAGTAGGTCAGTGATTAAGCATAGAGTATAGGAAAGATAGGTGAAATCTGTGCAAAGAGACGCATCGCGCCCTTCTTTGGGATTTCTTGTTTTGGGTATTTAAGAGTAATTTGTGCGATTCATGGCTTATATTCCTTTAGTTTAGATGGGTCCCCTCCACGCACCCACTGTCTCTCCCCCAATTCTTTTTAACTATACAAATAATTGTTAACATAACAAAATTTAAACATAATCGTACAAATTTGGTTTTTTTTTTTTAACGAAGAAACGGACAGACAGCCTCTTTGTTTCGTATGTGTTTCGTTATAAGATGAACAAGAGAGCAGAACTCAAAATGTTTTTGTTTGAAATTTTTTTTATAAAAAAAGGAAATCTTCCTTTCTGTTATAATCTCTATTTCATCTCGCGTCCCGGAAAATATTGATATCAGAGCAACAAAAGCTTTTGGTCGGCCATCGGGGGTGACAGATAAGGCGAGTCCCTCCCCCTCTTGACTTCGCGCTTCGGTTTTGTGGGCCTCCCCCTCGTACACCTCCACCACTCCGCACCTATCCCTGCAGCCGAACGTTTTTTTTCGTCGTCCAGCCCATAAATTTAAAAACAACTTGTTACAATTAAAGAATCCCTCTCATTAGAAGGGCAGAAATAACAACAATATCGCTCGTCATTTCTTTTTTCAATCTTCTTCTTTGTAATGAAAGATGGTCCTCATAAAAAATAAGATAATAATATTTGTATAAAGAGCTTTCAAAAAGCAAAACAAAAGTATAAGTGTTATTTATTTCTCCGCCTTTTTTGAGAGTTTACAGAACATAAGTTGAGGAGAAAATTTTCCCTTTTTTCCGCCCATAGGGGTTCCACACCTCCCTTCCCATATTACTTCGCAAAAAAGTTAAACGAGTAATTAGAACTATCAAAATAATTTCTTGGAAGAAGAAACACCTAGAACCCCCAGAAAATTTTTTAAATCCCCATAAATTTTTTTTTTGTTATTGTGGTATCTAAGTGGTGGCACCCTTCTTAGTTCAAAACTCTCCCGTGGCTCTAATTTTTTTTGTGTTTTCTCGAATTGTAAGACATTATGTAAACTAATCAATAAGCATAGATGTGATATTTTTTTTTTTTTTAAAAAAATACAATGTGATCTAGATTAAAAAAAATATAAAAATGAGTTCTAGTATTTGATATGAAAAAATACAAAAACTTTTGTTTTAGGATTCTAACCCCCCGCCTACCTCCTTCGCTCTCGCGCTCAAAGAATCGGGAGGAATAATAACTTGACTTTAGCGGTCGGTTGAAACGCTAAAAAAACTATAATTGTCCGGCCGCCTAAACAATTTAACCCCTTTTAAAATACAATTGTAAAAACTTTTCTTATTATTCAATATGCCCTTTTTCCAAAAAAAAAGTTTCTCAAAAAAAAAAGAGAATCCTCCGAAGAAAAACAAAATAAAAAAAAAAAAAATTTTTTTGCCCAACCCCCTTTCGCCCCTTTAACAACTCTAAATTTGCACTCTTTCCACATTCACCCCTCCGATAAAAAAAAACCTTTTGTGAATTTAAATTTAATACATTAGATGGGAACGAAGATTTTTAGCACAAAAAAGTCCCGATCGTATTGGCACATATGGAAATTTTTTAAAGGAACCGACTTAGATTTGAAAACTTCGCGAAGCTGCGTCTTTTAACAATAGGGATAGAGACCGTAAACGGAAGGGTAAGAAGCCTCACTAATAAACTATTTGTCCCACACGGCCCCCCGCACCCGCTCGTTGCGTCGAACGCCTTCCGAAAGAAAAATAGCATGGCAGACGATCGAAATTTTTTTTTCGTCATTATTAAATGAACATTAACAAATTTGTGGGCCTTTTTTTTAATTCCGTAACCCTTTTAATCGAAAATTCACACAGAAAACAGTTGTGCGACCTGTTCGAAAGATTATAACTTGTTGTTTTTGGTCGAAATTATGGTCCTCCTGTGTTATTCAATTGGCTTTCCCTTATAGATTTATTGGCTTCTTTTTTTTGGTGTCTCCCCATCAGTATTTTTCCCCGATTTGGTTCTCCCCTATATACCGAATAAGGCCTTTCTTGCTTTTGTGTTGTTTAGTTATATAAAATATAGTACTCCTCCTTCCCCTGGATCTCTTCACGCAAAAAGACAAATAGAAAAAAAAAACTAATATAACGGATCCATATATTCAGCGTGCTTTTAACAGACACTAAAACCTTAAAAATTTTCCAAAATTTCAAAACTTAAAAATAATAACGCTGGATTATTTATATTATTCGTTTTTAAATTTCCAAAAAAAAAGGCCCCTCTTAATTAAATTTTTCTGTGTGTTTAACGGTCCAAGAGGCTAAAAATATAAAACTAATAAGAAGGAGGGAATAAAATTAATAACTCCTATCAAAATGTCAGAATGTGTTATGAATTACCCGCCGACGCCGGTGAGAGAGAGTTAATAGAGAATCAAGAAAAAATTTAGCAGTACATGACAAAAAAATCTCCGTTTTTAATCAAAAATATATTTCGCCTCCTGAAAAATTTTTTTCTACCATTTTATTAAAAAAACTTTTTTCCACTTCCCCGCTGGAAATTCACATCGAAAACCAAAAATTAATTTTTTAACACGAAATAATATAAAAAATTGTTTAATTACCCCATCTAATTCTCCGCCCATTCCAAGACATTACAACTCGATCCAAATCTCCGCTTGGTTTTTGAAAAACAATAAAATTCTCTCCATAAGGACTCCCACAAAAAAAAACGAAACAAAAGAAGCAGAAGGAAAAAAATATTTTCTTTCACCGCACCGCAAAAGAAAAGCGCCGCCCCTCTTTGTTGTATGTAACCAGAGTACATGTAGGGTTCCACAAAAACGACAATTCCCCTTGCGCCTCAAATAAAATTAAAAATTACTATGTGAATTTTTGTGGGCCGCAAAGAATAAACAAAATCCAAACTAAAAATAGAGAAAGTATAATTCAAAAGGTTGTGAGGGTGTTTGTAGGAAAAAGAAAATAATCTCAGAATAAAAAAATTTACACACAGAAGATTTGTCTTTTTTTTTGCTAAAATAAAGAAAATTATGAGAGCAAGAAAAAAAAGAGCATCAGAAGTTTGAGGAATTAACCGTGGAAATAAAACATAGAATTGAATGTGAAGTTTGATGTGAATTGTAAAAAAACAAGGAAACAAGCAAATAAAAATTTTTTTCAGCTTTTTTAAAAGCAATACGTTGATTAGGCTCCTTCTCGTATTAAAGTCACCAGGCCCCCCCCCACGCGCTTCTGATCAATGCAATAAAAAGCAAAAAATTTTAATATTTTCAATATACAAGAACATTTGTGATATTTTTAATCTTCTTAGGAAAATATAATATTCAATACTTCAAACAGAGCACCATCTTCCGGTGCCCGTGTTCAAGTAAAAGTATATGGAGCTATATATACTGTGAGAGAAAATTTCTGTCTTCTTTTCTGTGTTTTTTCTTTTTCACAAATTTTAAATACAAATGAAAAGGTGTAACGAAACTACACCAATTTAAGCATCGCACCGTGTTATTATGAATAAAGTGTTTTTTATTAATTAAGATTAGATTATTTTTTTTAAAATATGACCTAAGCCTTTGTAAGATAATGCTTTTATTATTTAAAACTTCATTATTAGCAAATAAAAAAAAAGAACACAAATAATTTTTTTTAGCTTCACAACATTAAAGAAAGCTTGAAAAATTCAAAAACTAAATAAACGCTCAGGCGAAACGACACACAAGATCCACTCACACCCCTTGTGGCTGCACTAAAAGAAAGATTATAAATTGAAACATGTAAAGGTTGCCAGATGTTGACTAGATTATTCTGTGAAACGATCAGCAATTCCTAAAATTCCATTGTGCTTGCAATAAATAACGAAATTGCTCATATAACAGTTTTTTCACCATTTATACCTAGAAGAATGGGGGTAATTTATTTTTTTTTGTACGTCACGGGTAGGTGGTTGTCCGTCGGAAACCGAGCTGATAAAAACATTATAAAAAAAAATTATTTCAGAGTGACGGCTATGTTTTCTTTATTTCTGCATATTTATCTTTCTTTAGATAAATATTATTCTATAATATTACCCAATTTCTAAAAAACAATTTATCTGACACTACTGCGTTTTAATGCAACTAATCATGGCCGTGTATATAGCTAATTTTTATGTTTGGTCTTTTTCTAATCTAAAAAACATTAAGTAAAATCGTTTTATTGCTACGTAAATTTGCAGAAAGTTCTTGAAAACCCCAGTTTTTTCTCTAAAACGATAACCCACATACTTCAAAAAAAAAAAACAAAAATAAATCTCCAAATAAGGGGCCCCTTTTTTTTTTCCCACTCTTCCTTCAAACCAAAGGCTCATCTTTGATCTTATCATAACCAAAAATTCAATCATATATATATAAATTTAACTATATTTATAAATATAAAAAGATAAATTTAGAGATTTTTTTTTTTATTTATAATATATTAATTATAAATAATTATATAATATATATTGTTGAAAATATTATATTATTAATAAATAATAAATGTAAATAATTAAAATTATTAATTTAATAAAATTATAATTATTTAAATTTATTATTTTTAATAAATATTTAAATTAATTTATGAAATCACTTATAAATAAAATAATATTAAATTATTAATTTAAATATTCTTTTAAAAAATAAATATTACAAATGCTATAATAAATTTTTTTTATATTAATTATTAAATATTAATAGTTACAATTGGATTTCACATGTTATTATATTTATATTCATTATTATATTATAATTTTATATTAATTAAATTTATATTATATAATTTCTTATAATTAATTTCTATATTATATATATTAAAATAATTATTATAATTAGTAAATATTATATATAATTTTTAAATATATTAAATATTGAGAATAATAATAATAATATATACATATTTTTAAATAATTTCAATGGATCTGGTAACTGGAAAAAATATACGTCAAATCTCGGTATACAAGCTTTATTCGAGACAAAGTTTGAATAAATCTCTCACAGTTTTTCACAGCTAGATAATATGGTAATTACTGCAAGCGAGAATCCCATCATATAAATTGCTTACATATAGTGGTGCTACAAATTCAGCTTGGTAAGGAATTTCATAAAATTTTATATTGAAAATATATATATATAATAAATATTATAATTTTAATATAAAATAATATATTTTAAATAAATTAAATTTTATTAAAATAAATAATAATTTAATATATAAAATATTCTTAATACTTATAATTAATATATATATAATTTTTTTATATAAGTATATTATATTTAATTTAATTTAAAAATAATTATATAATATATGATAAATATTAATATATATCAATATAAAGACTCATTCGCTATATATATCATAGGTATGATTATAATATAAAATATAAAATTTATTTATTAAAGATAAGGGAGGGGGGGGGGCTACTCACATAAAGGGGGGGCCCCCCCCTGTTTGAGGGGGAGAGGTGGTGTGGTACATGCTTCCCTCACCCTCTTCACTTATTCATCATTTTGTTGTCATTCCCAATAAAATATCTGAAATTTGGCTGGTCGAGACAACAGATTATCAATATTAATTATTTGGTATTAATATATTGTTGGTCCAATACTTAAACCATAGTATACAATCACTTAATTATAACTATCTGTTGGTAAACTTTTAACTATTTTAAGATTTATTAGGAATAAAAATCTTTTTCGTAATTGATTATTATAATCGTAAAATTATATATCAAGAAGTGGTTATTGTAATTGAATGAAAAAGTTAATTTTAAATGTTACATCAATTTTATAACCTTATTTCTTGTAATGCATAAGACGGGTTTGCTTCTTTAAAACAAACATTGCAAGGATTTTTATAAGCAAACTTCCGTCTTTAAATAATCCCGTATTTTAGTTTCTATAAAGAGGTATAAATAACTAAAAAAACTATAATCAAAAAACGTGATAAAACCATATCAGGAAAAAAAGAAAAAAAAAAAAATTGGGGGAGAAAAACCAGTTTCAAGAATAAAACAATAAATTTTTTCTAGATATTTATCCAACATGACTATATTGATATTTTTATATTATAATTTATACATATTCGAAAATAAAGGATATTGGTTTTCATATTACACTGACCCGCCAAATTCCAGCATATCGATTATGGAAATGAATTTCGGAAAAAGTTTAATAATTTAGAGAGAACTAATGGAGGCTTTGTGTGAAGGAAGACGAAAATTTAAAAAATATGAGATATTTCACCCCATAGAATACACGATCGGCCTAATTAGGAAATCACAATTTTACTACTTTGCCCCGAAATCCCTGCCTCAACCATCAATAAAATAGAAAAAAACCCACCTTAATGTTTTTATCCGGCTAAGACAATTCTAACGAAACCCCACATATTTGTTTTTTTAATGTTACCAATTTTTCTTATTCAGTTGAATAAAAGAAAAAATAAAATAAAATTAATTTTATAAGATAATTTATAAGATCAAGCAGAAAACAAAATAACAAAAAAATTTTTAGGGGAGGAACAAAGTGAGTAGTTTCCGAGATATGAAATAATTTTTTTTTTCGCCTTGGGGCTAAAATTTTTTAATATGGTACACCCACTCCCACAATCAAAAAATACAATTTATACCATCAGAAATCGAGTTGTTTTTTTTTTTGGGTAAAATGGGTGGGCAAAAAAATTTAGGAGCGCAAAATAAAAAAAGAAAAAAAAGAATCAATAAAAAAAGAGATTTCTTTTTGTTGGTGTAATAAATAAAATTGAATCTTCTTGAAAGGAAATTATATTTATATTTAAAAAAAACAAGCATTGGCATAAATATGTTATGTTTATTCAAAATACTTTTCGAACAGGCTACAAAAGGAAAATAGATGGCAAAAACAAAAAGAGGAATTTTTAGAGAAGTTTATTAGATAGAAGAAAGACTCATCACCAAAGTTTGAAGTGCATGTGAAAACACAAAAACAATAAAAAAAAAATCCAACAAAAAAGAACATTTAAATATTATAATGAAGAAAGGTTTTTTTTCTCTCATTAGCGATGCGAAATGATAATGATTGTTCATTCTGCTAGAGGATGCAATTTGCGCAGGCAGGCATATTTCTATAAAGCAAATCAAGTAAGTGCGCACCCCATGAATAACAAAAATACTCCCGCATCAAAATTATATGGAGCTAAATGTACTTAAGTTTCATATTGCCTGGGATATTGCGTGATCTGCCATCTCTGCGCTCAACCCTTGTTTATTTTTTAGTTTTTCCCCCCCGGCATGTTTCCAACCCCTCCCCTCAAAAACCAAAAATTTTTTTTTCCCAAATGGGTTATTTTTTATTTTACATTTCTTTTGGTACTTCAGAATGAAATAATAATATTCTTTATATATTTACCTCACCCTCTTTTGTTATATTATTATTATTTTTATTAATGCCATAATTAAAACACCTTGTAGAGAAGATAAAGTTAAAAATAGAAAATAAGATAAAGCCCTACTCAACACTCTAATCCACTATTTTATATTATTTCATAATATACATATAAGAGAGGCGTTTTGTCTTCTGCGAACAGGATAGGACTACGCCCTCACACTTTGGTAAATAGAAAAAAAAAAAATTTACTAATGAATAGTGAGGGATTATATAATGGAAAAGTTAACACTATTGGTTAAAGATAAAAAAAACGAACCCAATCTGTGTATATAAGTATTGACTGAAGTAAGCCCACCTACTAAATTAAATACCAAAGTGAGAGTAAATTGCAAATAAAATTACTGAACGTACTAAAATAGCGTTTAAAATAATTAAAAATAAATTAACTAATTCAGAATGATTAGTGATGCATGTTCAAGAATCAATATCTCAGTTTATTCCTCTAAATTTCTAAAAGTCCGTTCAAATCATTGTCAGTCCCTTTCTCAACTATTTCCACCCCTTTCCTCATATTCTCATTTCTTCGCCTGCCAATTAGAGGGGGGGTTTCCAGGATAAAAGAAAAACCGATATTTCTGAAAGACAATCTTTTTGTGTCTCTCAAACAATTGTGTCGTTGAAAGGTTACAAGAGAATACATCAGGACACACATATCTATTTCTACTACAAGTCTTAAAAATTTTCCCCCCCCCTAATAAACCTTTTTTCCCCCCTTTTTTCCCCAATTTTTTTTTATGAGGGAAAAATTTTTTTTTTTAAAAAAAATATTTTTTTTTTTTTTTTTTTTTGTCGTTTTCTCAAATAAATATTAATATAAAGAGTTACTATATTTTTTAAAATTTAATCAATATAAAAAATTTAAAAAAATAAAAATAAATAATATTAATAAAATATTTATTATAAAAAATTATTTTTTATACATAATTAAATTTAAAATAAAATTAATATCAAATTTTTATTAAAGAAAACGAAAATATTCTAAAAATGCAATTATTCAATTATAAATTAAATAAAAATATATAATTTAATAAAATAATAAATTATTTATTTTAATATTTTATAGTTATATTTTAATCTTAAAAAATAAGAAAATGAAAAAATAATTTTTTTTTTTTTTTTTTTTTTTGGGTTTTTTGGGGGCCCCCCCCGGAAAAAAAAAAAAAAAACAAAAAAATTTTCCCCCCCCCGGAAAAAAAAAAATAAACCCGGCCCCCCCCCCAAACTTGGTTCTATATAGTATTAAGTATTTTATTTTATTTATATATATTTATAATAAAAAATAATAGTTTAATATAGAATTTAAAATGTATTATATTAATTATATAAAGTTTATTATATAAATATTATTAACAATAAAAATATTTTTAAATAATTTTAATAATTATATTATTATAATAATAATTTAATATTAATAAAATTAATTTTATTAAATATATTTTTAATATATTTTTATGTAAATATTATTTTTTAAATATATATAAATATATTATTTATAAAAAATTTTTATATTTAATATATTATAATATTTAAATTAATATTATTATATTATAAAATAAATAAAATAATTAATATATATTTTACTTATAATTCTATAATTTATAAATAATGTTAGATTAGTTAAATTTTTATATAAATTCTTAAATATATCCACTAATAAATTTAAATTTATTATATAATATATAAATTTTATATTTTAAATTAAAATAATATATAATAAATTAGTTAATATTATAATAATTTATAAATAATTTTAAATATTTTCATATTCTTGTTTTAATATATATAATATTTAAATTTTCCAATTTTGAAATAAATTTTTGTAATTTTCTTTTTGAAAAGAAAAAAAAAAAAAAAAAGAGTTCTAACCATTTTAAAAGGGGGTTCAGTTTTGGAATTTTTTCGCGCTTTTTAAAAAAAGAAATTTAAAATTTTACTTTTTTTAAATAAAAACAATAAATTTAATTTTAAATTTGCAAATTTAAAAAAAAATTATTTTTTTTTTAATAAAATATTAATAAATTTAATTTTTTCAACGTTTTCTTCCCCCCCAATTTTTTTTTTAAAAATAAAATGAATTATGATTTAAATTTTTTCAATCCTTTTCATATGAAAGTTTTAAAACAAACTCGGGGAGAAAAAAATTTTTATATGGGGGGGGGGGGCCCCCCCCCCTCAAAATTTTTTTTTTTTTTTAATTTTTTGAATTCCATAAAGTAAAAAAAATACAAAAAAAAAAAAATTTTTGAAATTTTATAATTTTAGGGTAAAATGTTTTTTTTTTTAATATATTTTTTTTTTTTTTTTGAATCGAAAAAAATTTTTTATAAAAATGAAATTAAAGGTAAAAAAAATGTGAAAAAAAAAAAAAAAAAAAATAGTAAAAAAAAATTTTTTTTTATTATTTTTTTTTTTTTTTTTGAATTTTTTTTTTAGCCCCCCCCCCTCTTATTTTTTTTAAAATTTTTAGTTGTAAAAAATTTTTTAAAGACGGTTTTTAACCCGGGGCCCAAAAAAAAAAAACCCCCAATTTTTTTTTTTTCCCCCCCTGATTTTTTTTTTTTTTGGCGCCCCCCCGGGGGGGGCCCGGGGGGCCCCCCCCGGGGGGGTTTTCCCCCGCCTAAAAAAAAAAAAAATGGGCCGGGGAGGGGGGGCCGGGGGGCCCCCCCCGGGGGGCCCCCCCCGGGTTTTTCCGGGGTGGTCATTGGTTAAAGGTTTGGAAAAAAAAAAAAATTTTGGTTTTTTTTGGTGGGTTGTAAGAATTGGAAAAAATGGGAAAAAAGTAACAAAAAAAATCCCCCCCTTTTTTTTTTTTTGGATTGCCCTTTTTTAAAAAAAAAAAAAATTTTAAAAATTTATATTTGAAAATTTTTTGAAAAAATCGTTTGATTTTTTTTTGAAAAAGGAAAAAAAAATTTTTTAAAAGGCCCAAAATTTTTTTTTATTTTGCCAAAAAGTCAATTTTAGAAAATTGCTACTTAATATCATTTTTTTCCCCCTTTAATACGCGAAAAGGTTACCCTACTTTTATCCTATTATTTTCCTTTGTTTCCAGTTTTTTGGGCCCTTTTTTTTTTTCCCCTTTTGTTTAAACAAGTTTATTATTTTTTTTTTTAAAAAAGAGAAAAAAAATGTGGTTTTTTGGGTGGTTGGGGGTTTTTTTTTTTTTGATTGTTTGAAAAAAATAAAGGAAAACCCCTCTTTTTTTTAAATTTTTCTCGGGGGGAAAAAAAAAAAAAAAAAATTTTTTACCTAATTTTTCCCTTTTGGAAAAGAGACGAAAGGAAGGGCCAAAAATGAAAAAGGTTTCCCCCCTGCCCCCAAGACAAAAATTTGGGGTTGAAAAAATTAAATTTTTGGATTTTTTTGGGGGGGGGAATGAAAAACAAGAAAAAAAAGCAAGAAAAAAAAAAATTATAATTAAATTGTATTGGGTAATGCGGGGGGGGGGGAAAAACAATTTCACCCATTCTCGTTTATGTTTTGTTTTTGCCGCAGAAAGGTTAATGACCAAATGTGGGTTTTTTTGGTTCTTTTTTTCCCTGGGGGTTTTTATTGAAAAAAAAAAAAGGAAAAAAAAAAAAAAAAAAATAAAAAACCTGGGGGGGGAAAAGCCAAAAATTGGGTAAGTTTTGGTTGGGGGGGGGGTGGTTTTTTGTTTTTAAAAGTTTTTTGTGGTCCCCCCTAATTACCATAGGCAAAAAAATGTTTTGTTTTGGTGGGTGGAAAAAAGGTTGAAAGTGTTTTTTTTAAGTCTATTGGAAAGGGGGTTTGAAAATTTGGTTGGGGCCCCAAAAAATTTGGGAAAAAAAAAAAATCCCCTCAAGCTTAATAAATAAGTAAATTTAAATAAATGTTGGGGGGGGTTTTAAGTTGGGAAAAAAAAAATAGGTCCCCCTGGGGGGAATTAAATTAAAAATCCCTGGTTTGGGGGGGCAAAAAAAAAAATAATTGGCGGTTTTTTTTTGGCAAAAAAATGGGTTTTTGAAAAAGGGGTGGGGGGGGGGAAATTTTTTTTAGCCAAAAAAAATAAATTAAAATTTAAGGTTTTTTTTGGTTTTTAAAAAAAAAAATTTTTTTTTTTTTTTTTTTTTCCTTGAGGATATAAAAAAATGATTTTTCTAGTTCTTAGATTGGAATTAAATGTGAAAGTTTTTTTGTTTTTTTTTTGAGGGGAGTGGTTGGGGATTTTTTTGGTTTTAGTAAAAATTTTTTTCCCAAAAAAAAAAAATTGGGAGGAAAAATATTTTTTTTTTTGGGTGGGTATGGAGCCTAAAATGGTGAAAGAAAAAGAAAACCTTTTCCTTTGGTTTTTTTTTTTTTTTTTTTGTTTTTTGTTCCCTTAAGAAATTTTTTTGGGTAGCTTAGGAAAAAAATTCAAGAGGAGGTTTTTTTAAAAGTTTTTCTGGTTAGTAGTTGGGGTGGAGGGAATTTTTTTTGGGGGGGGAAAAATTTTTCCCCCCCCGAAAATTAAAATCTTGTTTTGTATATGTGTTTTGGAAAAAATATTTTGTAATTTTTTAATCTAGTAATTCTGATTTACTGTTTTAATTTTTGTTCAAAATGATTTGCCAAAATACTTTTAAAACATCAGATTTTTTATCCACTATATTTTAAAATTTGCAAGAATAAAAAAAATTGATTGAATTTTATCGTTGGGGGTTTTGAGGGGGAAAAATCTTTTTTTTTTTTAAATTAAAATATTTATCAATAAATATAATTATATAAAAAAAGTTAATAAAATTAAATAAATTATAATTATAATATTAATAGTAATTTATAAATAATAATAATTTCATATTTATAATTATAACTTACTAATATATATTTATTTAATAAATATAAATATTAATTTATTTTTTAATATATTAAAAAATATTAGTTATTATAAAATAAATTTAATAATTAAATAATTATATAAGTATTATATTATAATTATTAAATATTATATTATTTTTTTTTTTTTTTTTTTTTTTTTTTTTTTTTTTTTTTTTATTTTTTTGTTTTTTGGGGGGGGGGGGGAAAAGGGCTGTAGATTTCCAATTTAATAAAAAAAAAAACCTTTTAAAGTTTTAATTTCCTTTTCCACAATTTGAACTTTTAAGACGTTTTGAAGGTCCAATTTGAAAAAAAAAATGTTTTCCGTTTTAGATTTGTTAAGAAATTTTCCAAAATTTGATAATGGAAAATTATTTTGGAAAAAAAATTCAAAACGGGAAAAAAACAAAAATTTCCAGAAAACCCTTTTTTTACCATATTTAAGAATAAATGTAAAAATAAAAAAAAGAAAACCTTTTTTAGTAAAAAAAATTTCCAAAAGAAAAAAAAATGTTTTTTTTTTTTTTCCCTTATCCTTAAAAAAAAAAAAAATAATAAGTAATTAAGAAAATGAAGTATTGCAAAAATTTATTAAAAAATTTGGGGTTAATGATACAAGGAAGATTGGATACCCACAACGAAAAAAACCCCAAAGGCCCCCCTAAAAAATTTTTAAACCCTTATACACACTGACTGAATAAGCATTCCTAACCCAATCAAATTTTGGCAAGAATCGTCATTTTTTTTTAAACAAGGTTTTTTTTTTTGGTCCAAAAGAATGGAAATTTTTGTTTTTTAATATATTTTTTTCCCAAAGTAATTTTTTTTATTGAAAAAAAAACAAAAATTTTTAATTCCCCCATGAAAAATTTAAAAATAGTTTTTTTTAAATAGCGGCTTCTATTCTTCTGAAAATTTGGGGAAAAAACAATTAAATTCCCAAATGATCGGTTCCCCCAGACTTAACCTAAAATTTTTTTTAAACCTCTTAAAACAAATAAGGGTCAGAGCATCTTTCATTTCGTGTTGGTTTTTATAAATAATTTATAAAACCGACAAACCTTGGAAACAAAAATGTTTAAATGACTAAAAGAAACTACAATTTTGAAAAGCTTAAGGAAAAACTAATTTTAAAAAATTTTTTTTTAAACATAGAAAACTCATTATTTAAGAGACTACTACTGAAACAACAAAAGGCCCTTCCAAGAAAAAAAAATTTTTTAAAAATCCAAATAGTTCAGAATAAAATTCTAATGGGGCCCAAACCTTCTTTTCTTAAAATGCTAAAAAAAAGAATGCCACAATTTTTTTTTTTCCTTTATTTAATTTATAATTTATTAAAAATATCTATATTAATTTTACTTTAAATAAATATTAATGCAAATTTTTTCTTATCTACTTAAATTAATTTAATATATAAAATATTAATTAATATAAAATTATTAAAATATTAAAATAAATAATATTTTAAATAATAATAATATAAAAATAATTAATAAAAAAATTTATAATAGAAAAGCTAATAATTATAAAATAGAGATACTGAGATGTTTCAAATTTTAAATTAATTAAATAAGCAAATATTCATAATTTATAATTAATTAATTTATTATATTTTAAAATGTTGATAATATATTATAAAACTTATATTAATAATTAAAGTATATTTATTTAATTTTAAATGATAACAATATTATATAATAAATAATTACTGATTTTATAAATAATTGTAATTTAAAAAAATAAGCATTTAGAGGGGGGAAAAAAAAAACCTTTTGGTTTTTTTTTTGGAAATCTGGAATTAAAAATTTTCAAATATAAATTTATTCCTAAACCCAGAAAAACAAAAAATTTTTTTCAAAAAAAAAAACCAATAAAAAAAAATCCTTTAAACAAAAAGCCTTTTTTTTAAAAGCCCGTTTTTTTTCCCGGTTGTTTTTTTTTTCAAAATTTTTGGTGGGGCTTAAAAAAAAAAAAAATTTGCTTTTTTTTTAAGGTTTTTTTTTTGGGTTTCCCGTTTTTTTTTTGGTTCCCCCCCCCAAAAAAAAACTTTTTTTGGGCAACCAGCAAAATAGAGAAAATAAATCCACAGAAAAGAGTAAAAAGAAACTTTTTTTGTTTCCCCCCTAAATTTTTTCCCTTTGGTTTTTTTTATTTTATATTAAGAAATAAAATTTTTTCTATTTTAAAAAATAAAAAAAAATTACAACAATATTTAAAAAAAAGTAAAAGAAAATATATATAAAGGAAAAAAATTTTCTTTTTTTTACCGTTATTTTTTTTTGGAATTAAAACGCCAATTTATTTTGCCCCCAAATTTTTTTTGTTTGGGCAAAAAACGCAAAACACAAAATTTTTTTTTTGGGGAAAACGAAAAAAAAAAAACGAAACGGCAAGATCTTTTAGGCAATTTTTTTTTTTTTTTTTAAGCAGAAAAAAAATAAAAACGAAAAATAAAAACTGTCTTTTTGTTTGTTAAAAGTAAAAAACCCAAACAGAAAATTAAATTACCTTTAAACCTTTGGGGAAAACGGTTATATTTCCTTTAAATTAAGGAGGGAAAATTTCGAATTTTTACAACTAAATTTTTTTGGGAATCCTAAATTTTCCCCTTTTATCCCAAAATAAAAAAGTTTTTAAATTAGGGAGCGGAAAATGAGAAATGCAAAAGCTTTTTCTTTAATCCATTCTTAATTTACAATTTGGGAAGATTTTTTTTTTTTTTTTTGGCAAAAAAAAAAAAAAAGCCAATGGCCTTTTTTTTTTTACAACGACAATTTGACATTTTTTTGTTTAAAAAACACGTTTTTTTAAAAAAAAAAAATTCATCCCAAAAAACCCCTTTTTTCCCCCCCTCGTGTGAAAAAAAGTATTTTTTTTTAAATATAAAGGGAAAAAAAATGGGGGGGGTTTTTTTTAAAAAAAAAGGAAAACTAAAAAAAGATCGGGGGGGGGTTTTTAAAGAATATGATATTTAAAAAAAATTTAAAAAATTTTTTTTTCTTTTTTTGGAAAAATAAGTTTTTAAAAAAATTAAAATTTTTTTTAAAAAAAAAAATTCCCCCCCCTTCAAAACATTTTTAAACAACTTTTTTTTTTTAAATTAAAAATTTTTTAAATTATTCTCATTAGAAGTTATTTTGTTACTAAATTGTTTTTTTTTTTAGGATTTTTTTTTAAAGAAAACCAGAAAAAGAAACTAAGAAAAAAATTTGAAAAAAAAAAAAACCAAAAAAAAAAAACTAAAAAAAATAAACAAATTTTGCCCGAAAAGAAAAAAAAGCCCCCCCAAAAGGCCAGGACCTGTAAAAAGGTGCCCCAAAAAAAAAAAAAAAGAAAAAAAATGGGAAAACAGGAAAACAAAAAACTCCCCACCTAAAAATTTTTCGTTCCTCTTTTCCCTCTCCCCCCTTTTGCCCCCACTTTTTTTCGGGTTGTTCACCTTCGAATTTTTTCCAAAAACGGTGGAAAAAAAAACTTTTTTTCCCCAAAAAATTTTCGTTTTTTCCAAATTTTTTTTTGGGTTTTTCCCTCCAAATTTTGAAAAAAAAAAAAAAAGAAAAAGCTTTTTTCCCCCCCCCGTTCCCCAAAAAAAACAAATACATTTTCTGAGGGGTTTTTTGGTTTTTTTTCGGGTGGCCCCCCCCCCCTTTTTTTGGAAAAAACGAAAAGCCATTCGGGTTTTTTCGGGTTAAAAATTTTTTTTTTTTTTTTTCTTTTTACACAACAAAAATTGCTTTAAACATAATAACTATTTTTTTTCCCCCCTTTTCCTTTTTTTATTATAAATATCGGTCAAAAGTCAAAAAAAAAAACAATTTTGGCCCCCCCCATTCCCCCCCAAAAAACCTTCCAAAATTTTATTAAACTTAAATTTTTTCGGTAAAATTTTTTTAAAAAAAAATCTTTTTTCAACCACCTATACTTTTTTTACAAAATAAAAAATAATTTGAACAGGTCAACGGACTTTTTAAAAATTTCAAAAAAAAATTATTTTCAAAATAAATTCAAAAGTTTTCCCTTTTTTTTTCATTTTTAATAAATTTCTCTCTAATTAATATTTATATTAATAATTTAATTATATAATACAAACTATTTTACGAATCTTTTAAAAAATTAAATTCTGCTGTTCTAGATTTTGCTAATCTTTTAATATATTTAAATAATTATCAAAAAATATGTAAATGTTTATAATAAAATTAAAATTATTTTATGATAAACTAAATTATATATTGAAAGTAATCAGTCAGGATAAAATCTATAAAAAAAATAATTAGTTAAAATAAAATAAAATATTATTTAATATTATTATAAATATTAATATTTATTATATTAAAATATATAAAATATTAAATATTTTATAATATTTATTAAATATATATATTTAAAACTATTATAAATCTAAATCATTCCAATAAAAAATTATTGTGAATAAAGTTATTTATTTTTAAATTTATTAAAATATATTTGAAAATTAATAATTATTAAATTTATTATATATTTAAATAAATTTTTAAATAATATTATTAACTATAAATTTTTTATATAATAATTTAAAATATTTAACGGAAAATTATTAATATACATAAGAATTAAATAAATTAAAATAAAATTAAAATATTGTAGCATGAATAAATTTAAAATTTAAAATAAATTAATAATTTATTATAATTTATAAATATCATACTATGAATTATTACGGAAACTAAATATATATATTATTAAATTATATAAATAAATACAATATTTATATATATTTATATTATATTTTAAAAATTTAATTTATTAAAATAAATATTTTATTTTTAATTAATATAAAAAAATTTTATTTTTAATTATATATTTTATTTTTTTATATATATAAAATTATATAATTTTTATATTATTTTATTAAATTTTAATTTAAATTAATTTATTCATAAATATTTTGATTTTGTAAATATTTTAGAAAAAACCCCGAGAAAAAACCTTTACATTGGGGGCCTTGCAAAGTTATTTTCCCCCTGGGATAAAAAAAAAGAAAAAAAAAAAACTAAAATTGGAAATTGCTATTTCCAGGGTGTGGGGGGTTTTTTTTTTTTTTTTTAATGTTTTTTGTTATTCCCCCCCTCCCATTTATTCAAAAAACATTAAAAAAAAAAAAGGGGGGGGGAAACCTCCCATCCCACACCCACTTTCCGCCGCTTTTTTTTCCCTTTCTTCCCTTTTTTTAAATCTTTCAAAAAAAAAGGCCCCCCCCCAAAACCCCATTTTTTGGCCCCCTCCACCCCATTTATTTTCTTTTTTTAATATTTTTTTTAGAAAAAAGTCACGAATTTTCCAAAAAAAAATAATAATAATTTTTAAATAGTAAATATTTATATAAAATATTTTATAATAATTATTATTTATTAAAATATTTTATAAAATATTTTATTTTATTTATATAATATAATTAATTTATAATATTAAATTTATTATATAATAAAAAAATACTTTTAAAATTAATTTATATAAAATTTAATATAATAATAAATAAAATTTTTATATATAATTTAATAATTTTATAAAAAATAAAAATAAATAAATTTTTAAATTATTAAAATTTATTTTAATAATAATTTACTATATATAAATAAGTTAAAATCTAAAAAAGTAAACACAAATGTTATTTTAAATAAAAAAAAATAAGTCATTAGTTCAAATTTAAAAAGAAAAAAAAAAAAAAAAAAAAAAAAAAAAAAGCAAAGCCCCTTTTAAAAATACCTTTTTAAATAATTTTTTTTTAAATCCAGTTTACGTTTTTAAAAAAAAATTTTTACAACGCAATCAAAAAATAAAAAACAAAAATAAATTTAAAAAAAAAAAAAAAAAAAAAAAAAAAAAAAAAAAAACAAAAAAAAAAAAAAAAAAGAAAAAAAAAAAAAAAAAAAAAAAAAAAACAGAATAATTCCTAAATTGGACAAAAAAAATGAGGGAAGAAAAGCGCCCCCCGCGGCCCCTTTTTTTTTTTAAACCAGGAACATAAGTTTTTTGGGGTTTTTTTAGTCTTGTTTTTCAATCGGCCCCCCGTCCCCCTAAATTTAAATTTGCGGGGCCCAAACGGCCCAAAAAAAATTAAAGCTTTTCCCAAAAATCCCCCCCCCCAAAAAAGAAAAAAAAAAGTTTCCACGCGTTTTGTAATAAGGAAAAAAAAAATAATTTTAAAGAAAAAAAAACAAATCTTTTAAAAGAGTAATCATTTAAAAATTTTTTTAAAAAAAAAGGATTGGATTTTTTTTTTGGGTTCCCCCCCCCCGGGGTCCCTTTGAATAAAAAAAGCCAAAGAAAAACCCAATAAAAGGGGGCCCCCCCTTCTGAAAAAAAATTTTTTCCCCCCATTAATTTTTGGTAAAAATCGAAAAAAGGGGATTTTTTAAAAAAATATTCGGGGGAAAAAAAAAAAGAAAAAACTGCCAGGAAAAAAAAAAAACTTTGGGAAAAAATCAATTCATATTAAAAAACCCCGCTCCCCCCCCCCAGAAAAAAAATGGAAAAAAAAAAAAAAAAAGGGATCATTGGTCCCCCATAAAAACAAAGAAAACTTTTTGAAAACAAAGTTAAAGACCTTTTGGGGGCCTTTTTTAAATTGGACGCGGTGGGTTTTTTTTTGAAAAAATCCCCTGCCTTGAAATTGAAATTTTCCCCCCAAACGGATTTATTTTTTTGTTTTTAAGGAAACCCCCCTGGGAAAAATTTTTTTTCTAAAGTGGGTTTTTTTTTTACCACACTTTTTTTTTCCCCGAAACGGTTTTTTTTTTTTTTGCTGGGTTATATAAGGGCCCTGTTTTGCCCCCGAGGTTTTTTTTTTTTTTTTTTTTTAACAAATTTTTTTTTTCCAAAAACAAAAAATGGAAAAAATAATGGTCCCCTGGTTTGGGCAATTTTCCCCCATGTCACACTATTCATAAATTAGTCACAAACCCCAAAACCAAAACCACACTAAAAAGGGGGGGGGGGAAATGGGAAAAAAAAAAATTAACCTCTTTTTTTTGGACAAATTTTACGTGGGGGACAAAAAACGAAAGGTTTTCCGGGCCCCTTTTTTTTTTAATTCCCCCCCCCTTAAAAAAGAATGAAAACGTAAGAACCCCAACCAAACCTTTTTAAAAAATCCGATTTTTTGGTTTTTTTTTGTTTTAAAACCCCCCCCCCTATAAGTGGGTTTTTTTTAAAAGAATTTTTTTTTTTTTTATCCGGTCTTCATGTAAAAGGAGAATTTTTTTTAAAAAAAATTTCGGTTTTTTTTTTGAAATTATAAACAATTAATTTCCACAGAAAAACAAAAAACCTTTTGGGTTTGGGGTTTTTTTTTTAAAAACCTTTCTTCTTCAAACAAAACTACCTTTTTTTTTTTCCCCCCTTTTTTTTTTTTGGGAAAAAAAAGAAATCCCCCCCCCGAGGGAAGGTTTTAAAAATAAATCCAGGTGCCGTGGGGGGGGGGGGGGGTTTTTTTTTGTGATAATTCTACTTTTTTTTTAAACTTTTAGTTTTTTTTTTTCTTCCCTTTTCAAAAACCGGGTTAAAAAAAAACGGGATTTTCGACAAATAAGAAAAAAAAAAAAAAAAAAAATTCTTTGGTTTAATTACGGAACATAAATATTCAAGGTTTTTGGTCCCCAGAAAACCGGTTTTTTTTTTTTGTTTTTTTGCCCGAACAGAAAAGAAAATTTTTTTTTTTCCAACTTTCAGAATTTTTTTTTTCAAAATGGGGCCCCCCTTTTTTTTAAAAAAAAAACAGGCCCTTTTTTTTGAAACCCCAGCCCTGGAGGTAAATCCCCCCCACCCAAAACAAAACTTCAAGTTAAACAAATCTGAACAAGAAATGAAACATTATAATAAACTAAGTTCTTCTAATCATTTGCTGATCTGTATACCAAGGAAAAAATCATTTCGGTTCTGATACAAGGGGATAAGTTGTTAGGCTGTGTTCTCTATATAAAACCTTTTATTTTTTTTTAAGTATTATACCAAGTGAGGTTTTTTTAATAGTTTATATCCAATGATATTGTGTAATTTTCTTTCCATATTTTAGTAAATTAATATTATGCTTTATTAATTATCACTGGTAAACATTGTTTTGATGTTTTTATAAAAATAAGAAAAAGAAATTATTAAAAAAAAAAAAAAAGTTAGAGCCTCTCCAAATTTAAGAATTTATCAAAAAATAAATTCTTTCTATATAAAAAAAAAAATTATTGGTGCTAACGTCTATTTTAGGACATTCCTAGTTCAGGTTATGATAAATATTATTAATTACGATAGTTTCTCTGGTGTATCGTAGAACCGACGAGCCCCAACCCCGGCCACCCGTCATTTTTAGTGCCCGGCCTAAAATCAGGAAAAACCGGGGTTTTCTACCGGGGTTAACTGATAATTTACACTAAATAATTAATTAAGCCATACAGAGAAATGAAAAATATTTTTAATTCATTAACTTATCCTTTGTTACATTAATACTGGCAAATATATAAAATACCTTATAATCAATTTTTTTGGTATTTACTATTATGATGTCAAATTAAAAATTGAGGCCAATTATAATTTTTCCGTTAATTAACAAAAATAATTCAAATTATTAGATATTATCAACACGAATTCGGCCACAAAAGCCAAATTAAATATACGCATTGTTAAAAATATTAACTGTATTCAGTAATTATTTACCACAGTAAAACATACTCTATCCAGAAACATCCACATATATCCTTCCTGAACTCTCTCCTCCTTTTTCAAATTTATTTATTTAATGAATTAACTACTATATATATATATATATATATATATTACTGTATTTTATATATAACTAGTTTTATTTTTTAACGCAACATTGTAAACACCTATGTATTTATTTAATATAATATATATATATTATTATATATATAATATTTTCTAAATCTCTTTTTCAAGAATTTTATTATTTTAATTGAATTAATAGTATTATATTATATGAATATAGTATATTACACTCCCACCCTACCCCCCCACCTCCCACGCTACTAATCGTCTTATATTCATATAATATATATCATACTCCACTCCACTCTCATATAGGCTATCATACCTGTCATTACTTAAACCTATCACCATACTATACCACCACCACCTCCTTCTCTGCCGTCCTACCTAGTCACATTTCATTTCTCGATTCCAAGCTAAATGTCAACCATCAACAATATCACAACATTGTTAAACGACCTCCCCTCGTCTTTTACTAAATGAACTCCCCACCATTCTTCACAAAAAGGACACGCTAACCTTCTCCCGCTCCCGACACGCCCAACGACCCCCACTCTCTGACCACGCTAAGGGCTCCCAGATTTTTGCTCCTCCTGATCCTTCATCTTACAGTTAAGAGATGATGTTTCATTGGTCTGCTATTTTCTTCATGTGTGTTGTATTATAATATTTGAATGTGTGTCAGATAATTTCATTTGTATACAGAATGTAGATACTTAACCATAATGCCGCTTATGCAGTTGTGTTTCCTCTTCAAATGCAAAAGATTCGAGAATTGCAGCCATGTTAGAAGGAGCCATTGTATAGATCCCTAAATATGGACAGATTCGTCTCCCAAGGGAGCTTTATCGGAAGACAGTGGCTTCTTAAGATAAAATCCTGACAATTTCTGAATTGTATGGCTGTCCTTTAGGCAGTCATCTAAATTGGATTTTTTCTTCTTTGCAATGCTATGGGTTGGCACTTATATGTTTTATTGGTAAGTATGTACAAAGAACTTTCCTCTTTACTGTCCCCGATTGAGATTTTCTTTTTTGTGTTTCTGAACTATTTTGAGAAGTTTTTAAGTGATTTTTTGATGGAAAGAGGGTAATATTTTTTGGTTAATAAGTTCGTCTTTAAAACAAATTATATAGTAATAGTAGAGTAATAAAATATATTTTTGCTTATATATTTCTGGAAAGGTGACCCTAGTACCTCTCCTCTTCTGCTCTTACTCAACATGCCTCTCCCGCTCGACCTGACCAAACGGAAATAGCAAAAGGTTACAGTATTGTGTGTTAGTGTTCTTGTGCTAAAGAGGGGCGAGATATCCACGCACAACGCCACCGCAGACTCCGACCTCAAAGATACAGGCACCCATGTCCCGGGTGTGCAAACAAGAAATGCAATGTATTATTAGTATTGTATAATAGTTTCTAAAACATGAAATTTTACAGAACCTCTCCATTTCCCACAAAACAACCTCACCAACACCACATCTAGCCAATCTGTCTACCCCATACTACGCAAAATCTCTTGCTCACTTTCTCAGACTATATGGCATTCTGACATTTTGTCAATATTCTAGAATTAATGGAATTTCATTTAGTGATCAGGATAATAGACCAAACAATGGTAGGATGGTATAAGGAAGTGGCTTGCTATCATTTCATATTTAATTCATCATGTTGCAAACTATGGCATTAAATTCAATATTTATAACCAAATTCTGTTAAAGATTTTTTTTAGATGCAAAAGCATATGCTTTCATTCCCTTAATTTCAACATGGACATCTGCTTGCTTAAAACTTTACAGATGCAGCTGAATGTCAAACAGTATAAATTAATTTCAAGACGTTTCAACATGCTGGAACAGAACTTATATAACTTAAAAGATTGTTTGATACAAAAAGTTCCCTATTCCATATACGCTCTACAACTTGCAAATAAAGAAATGTCTGACTGAATTTTCAAGTGAAAAATTATTTCCATTTACAACTGTGAGCATAGAACAACAGCAACTAATACATCATTTTAAAAAAACTTGAAGTAGCATCGCCAGAGTGATCCCTTACCATTTTAGCAATATAATTCTCCATCTCTCCAATACCCCCTCACGCCAATTAACAAGCAAAGCTTATTGCGAAAGATAATTCAGATTGGATATCTATTATTCAGAGAGAAGGTGAAAACACTGCCAATTTTCTATTGATAAATTTTGTGTTAGCTACTTTCTTAAATCTGCGATTAAAGCTAATTTTTCACAGAACAGATGAATAGTAAAAAATATGGTCGTCCCCTCGACCCAGAAAGAACATGCATGAAATTTAGCCTCACTACCTTTCTGGCTGATGATTGACTTTACAGTAAGGGGAAGTAAGCCCCAAGAGTTCTCTCTTTCTCGACTTTTTAATTGGATTGTTTTAAAAGATATTGTGGCATCAAAACCGTCATACCAGAAAAGAAGTGAGAGTGAAAAGAAAGTCATATTCTTCTGACGATTGTGATTATTGTACATAAATAAAGTAAAACTTCTTTATTATCAAGAAAACAATTAATAAATTTTGCCACTTTGACCAGTGATAGAAATGATATTCTTATCAATTGGTGGATAAAACAATGGAAATATTATATTTCGCACACACACACTCAGAATAGAAATACTTTCAGCTCAACGTCATCAGTCGAACAGTGATATAGAAATTTAAGAACAGGAGGAAATATTATGAAGCCAAAGAAATAGGTTACCCTTGAAAATGGAGACTGCTAATGTTCTGTCATGTTAACTAGAGCTTATTCAAATGAGTTTAGTTATAATACTTTAACTAAGAAACTTTTTCAATGTTTCAATTTTTAGATTATTTTTTAATTATTGTTGAAAATTATTGTAATATGCTTGATACTAATAATATAGTAGTATAATACTCTTATTGTCCCTAGTAATAATTACTCTTGTATATAACCGTTAAGAAACATAAATTTTTGGAGATTGTTCGCGAATTGATTATCTTGAATTGCTGATGGTCCAGTAATAATTATATTGGGTAGAATTATTAATTATCAACTACACAATTTATAGTTGGGAGGTGTATTTGAGAGAGATATTTGTAAAATTTTCATGATTTTACCCATTGCAAGCAGGGTCGTAACTCACATCACTCGACTCACTATGATGTAGTATATGAATATATAATACTAATATAGTAGAATATAGTATTATTACCTTACCTCACACCCCTACCCCCCCTCACCTACCATCATACCCTACCCCTACCCCTCACCCCTATATAGTATATAATATAATAATAATTATACTTATATATATATTAATATACTAGGGATATAAATTAATTTATAAAAACTCACCACCTACCCTACCAGTACGTACCCCCTACTATACCCACTACACCTATCCACCCCTACCCCCCCTACTATAACTCACCCATACCTCCACTACTACCCTACCCCTACTACTACCCTACCTACCCTCTCGGCATACTACTCCCCCAACCCGAAGAAACAATGCAATGATATGATTCCATGTCTTTGATAGATAAGTAAACAATTAATAACAAACATATGAGAGATAGAGTAATATGACAACAATGAATGTAATAAAAGGAAATGGCTTTAGTTAATGTAAAACATACTACAAATGGTAGTTAACTTTCTCTTGTAAGACGATCTATCTTCTAGGTCTGGAAATCACTCCACAAGCTCCAAACAATAGTCGACCATCATATTGATATCCCACTTGCTGGTAATGTACTTCATGAACTTCATGAATTTTTCACCCCCACACAACACCCAATTTTGCCCTCATCGTCACCACATGTTATGAAAGTATTGATAATTTGTTTTGCTTTATTAGTGTCATAATGATAATGATTAAGAGAATGGTTTTCATTTATTTGAAGGTTTAATTTATTTTTATGCTTATTACATCACACTCATCGCTCACTTTCTCTACATAATTGTGCATGAAGTATTGTTATCTAATTGTATTGATAATAGTTCAACATCCTTTAAAGATAAAGCGAATAAGCAGAAAACATATTTAGAAAATCTTAAAACCAAGTGTATATGTTTTCTAACATTTTTTTCCAAAATACCTCTTGTTAATATTGAATCAAAGCTTCTATCAGAGTTTACTTACCATCATTGAAATTATAACGAATTATAACGTAGATCGTGATGATATCGCGACATATACTTATCTCTTGGAGCGGACAGTGAAAATAAAAATAATAATTTCATTTTTTTTTTGTTTATAAAAGTTTTAATGTCGTCTTCGGAGGAGATGGTTTGCATTCTCAATACATAAACCCTCTGAGAATAATTTTGTAAATTAAAAGGTGGTTGTTCAGTGACATTACTTATTATTATTTAATGTCAAATAGTCATTTTATTTTGTACAAACTTTTTGTCATAATAGCGAAATATCAAAATGGTATCTGTATGAATATAATTATTGTATTGTATTTAGATATCATCGATATTCTCAAGTTTAAATTAATAGTTTGAATATAGACAATATAAAAAAAACATTGGAGTAGAAGTCTTATACAGTGTATTTCTTTTACAGGTGTTTATGTCTTTATGTCAGTTTTTATTATTATGCCTGACCAGCTTTCATTATGTCCTTTGGCCACGCTCTCTCTACTTCCTTATCACGCTCAACTTTTCTATGAATTTCCACCGTTACTCTCTTGCTCCTTCCGCCCCCCCCCCCCCCCCATCTCTCAAATTTACTTCGTTACGCTTATCTCTTATGGTCCGCCCCCCTAATTTAACAACTTCACCGTCTCGCACCCGATAAGAAACTCTGTTCAGTTTTGGCCAAACTTTTTGTTTGGGTTTAGTTTTGTTTCCTGAACTCTTATCCCTTGGGTACAACCCTTTGTCCGACACCGAGCAATTTTCCCCGCCCGTCTCAGTGGCATCAGCAAAGGCGAGTTAACACAGATACCAGCCAAATGATAAAGCGGGTCTCCACTCAACTTTCCCATTAACCATCCTCTTTAGCTTTGGTTCTATTTGAATTATGAACCGGTTATATGATTATTTCATTTTAAGGCAAGCGTCATCTTCAATTCACCTTCGTGGTTGGTGGTTGTTTAATTTTGTTGTATAGAAGAGGATTATGGAATTCTTAAAGTCACTTAGCAATTCAATTTTCTATAAAACCTTTATTGAGTTTATATGAATTATAAATAATAAAAGACTTATTTTTCTGTAATATTTAGAATTTCTTTACTTTGTTAATAAAAGTAAGAAGTAATTCTCTCTTCATTAATCCGCTGTCTAATTATTTATTATCTCTTATTTCTTATTATTGTTTATTGTATTTTATAATTGAATTTTAGTTTCTCTCTTCTTATAACTTCTACATTCCTTTGTTCTAAACTCAAAGGAATTACATACTCGCCGACTTTCTTTATATTATCTACTTCCTTGTTGTTAATGGTTCAATGATATCCGCTTCTGCTTCTTATCTCGGTATTGTCCTCTCGGACGAATAATTCCGAGATGTTGGTACGGGTTACGTCGAGCAGTCACTGTGTTACTCGCGTTGGAGTTAAATTCGAGGTCTGCGCGTATCCGGTAGGCCACGGAGGGGATTAAAACAGCTTCGCCTGTTCTTCGTTTAATTTTCTTATATATTACATGGATTTGCATCAAGACTTTCTTCAACGGAAGGCCATTTGTCTTGAATTGAACTTGTTAGCTGGTCAGCCTCTAAAACTTTTCTGGTGGCACCACTTGTACAGAAATTACCTTTTTCCTCCACATGTTCCGATAGTTCCGCCTGAATACAACACAAAAGAGCTTGAACACCGACCCTCCTAGCAGCGTTCCGCACCTGATAATACTTACGCAGTAATCGCTAGTTGAAAGTATTTCGCCCTACCATAAGAGTATCATTCTAGCTAACTAGTGGTCATATTTTCTTAGGATGAGAAATGTAAGTAGTGCACTTTAACTCATTCTAACAGTACAGAGATGAAAATCTGTCTACTATATCTCTGTACAAGTAGTCTAGTGCGTTGGGTCTTGGCTTTTCCCTGTTCACCAGAAAATTCTGTCTACATCTGGAAAAAGCATTCCCGCTCTTGCCCATCTACACAGTCCTGTTGTTCCGCAAAGCACAGCGATCACGGCATGAGGTGTCGTATTTATTGTTTTTTTGTCCCATTGGCAAAATATCCGCCAGTTTTTTTATCTTCTGGTCCACTCCCGCAACGCTAGGAATTGAGCAATATTGCTTGAAGCAGTTCAATCATAGTGTCAAGTTGTCTTCAAAATTTTCATCAAACTAGTTTTGTGTATGTGGGAGGTAAGTATGAATGTTTCTCTCTGTACAAGTGGTTCAATTACATGTTCTGTCATCTGGCTTCAAGGTTTCCCTCGAGTTAGCTCATTTTCATGGTCCAGTTGGATCCCTTCGCCCGGCTGTCCCATTATTGGCTGACATAGGTAATAGGGATCGTTTGGTGAACCTATTGTCTGACCGAGACAATGTTTAATCTTTTGAGGTCGACGCATATTGTTACCATCCATGCACCTGATATTGTAGCTTCAAACGTTCTGGATTTATTGCATACTCTTCATTTTCATTTGGCTGTTGGATAATGAGTACGGGTACTTGGAACCGATAGAATACCTTTGTGGTGCTGTATGTTGTACAAACACACTTTAAAATTGCTCTTGGAAGTGGTCAATTAAAAGTCGCAATCGTCTGACATCGTATGCTGGAGCCCATAGCGAGTAGTTAGCTGCAAGTTCAACAGGCAACAACCTCCGCCCCAACCATCACCGTTACGCCTCCAAATCCCTGAATGGGAACAAGCTACGGCAGCTCTAGCTTATCTAGTTCACGACTCATAAAATGTTACTCTCGTTAGTCATGTGGATACAGATTTGTAGATTTTCCGCTTGCACCGTCGAGCCAACAGCTTCTAGGATGAATTTACCGGCAAATAAACTACGATCGATTCAAGATCGTTCACTTACCTCCTGGGTGACATGACGATTCCCGCCTTCCGATGACTGTATTCCAGATGGATATAGACATACGCAGATTGGCACTCATCATATAGATGTAACTAAGTTCCATCTTCCTGATAGGAGCCGAGTAAAATCATTGCTGCTATTAGATAAGTGCGACGTAACTTATAAGCCTACGTATTGGTACTATTTTGTCATTCCAGGGAATTTCAAAAATAAGGATTCCATGATTTAGATGAAAAGGGGTTGTAGATATTATAAGGCAAATCCGAAATTAAATATCGAGATCATGAGTGATCTGACAAAATCATTTTCTAGAAAGAGTTTTCACTTTC
>JABUQX010078687.1:0-25000 GCA_015478945.1 Trachelipus rathkii
TCTTTGATAACGAATGATATTGACTGATCAGGTTTTCACATAAAGCAACGACCCGGTCAAACCGTTGTTTCACTTAAAGGATCTTCATGGGAGATGGGATTGGGATTTTCTAGAGTTATAAATTTGCACTACATTATTGCACAGGCCGGTGACTCATTCAACAAGAGATCTAGATACTGTTACAATATAGCGTTGAGAATCTAAGGAAAACTGATAGTTGGTTGGATTGTCAAAGGGGCCTGGCCAAGGATTTGTTTATCAGTCTGAAGAGTAAGTTTTTGACATTTAATTTAATATCTTTTCAACCAGTCCATTACATTTAAATTGAGTAGTCCTGTCCGGGAGATTTATTTTGTAACCCTTCAGTCATTATATCGTTATCATTGAATTCCTCGTTGTGAATTGAGTTTGCTATTTTGCTAAATATTTGAGCACAGTGTATTCATTCGTAATTGCTTTGCTAGAACCTGTGCTAGAGTCACTGTTTAAGTATTTTCACCAATATCGGCATTTGGGATATATGTTGATATTGTGTTGTAACTGTCAATATATAGTCCGTTAAACGGTTTATTTTATTGAAGTTGAACGTATATGATTTTATGCGTATTGGTGAAATAGTATTTTTGCTATTGCAACAATACTCATTATTTGGAAACAATTAAACTCTGGAATAATTTTAATACTTTATATTTTATACTTTTATAAATATATATATATATATAAAAAATATATATATATATATATATATATATTATATTATATATATATATATATATATATATACTTTTATATATATATATATATATATATATATATAAAATATATATATATTTATTAATATTGTTTAGATAGGTAGTAAAATTTACAAAGTTGAGCGAAGCGAAATAGTGATCGAAATTCCCGATTTTTCACTTAGGTTTGTGTCTGGGGCGAAAACACGTTTCCGCAAGATTTTTGCAAATTTTACTACAGATTGTTTAAACCAGTATATATATATTTATATATTATATATATATTTATATATATATATATATATATATATATATAATATATATATATAATATATATATATTATATATATATATATATATATATATATATATATTATTATATATGTATATATAATATATATATATATACTAAATATATATATATATAATATATATAATATATATTATATATATATATATATCCATTTTGTAATTTTGACGGTTAGAAAATTGGCTTTTCATACGTAGTATCAGTAGAAAGCCAATTCAGAATTTGTTAGAAAAACAGTGATTGCGATTCGTGCGTCAAGAAGTGACTTTGTTAGCGAACGATATATTTTATAATTTGTTTTGTATACAACGATTATAACAATGGCTACTTCTAACACTGAATTTGTAGAGATGTGTAGGTCATTGGGTTTGTCCGATAAGATAGCTGCTGCATTGGAGGAAAAGAAGTTAGCGCTCGAAGAAGAGGAACGTCAGCAAGATACTGCAACGATTTTACAGAGTACTCATAGCGCTCCCAATGCCAATAGGTGCCCCAAAATGAAGATCCCTTTCTTCAATGAAGAAACTAATAGCATAGAGGATTATTTGTCATACTTTGAGAAAATGGCTGTGTTCCATGATGTACCGAAAGAGAAGTACGCATTTGCGTTAGGATCCTTCTTAACTGGAAAAACAGTTGGGGTGTACAATAGTTTCTCTGTGGAAGAGTTAAAGAATTACGAGAGTCTAAAGAGAGCATTGTTGGTTAGGTATAACCTAACAGAAGGGGGATACCGCACCAGGTATAAGAATATACGCCCGGTTGAGGACGACAACCCAAGCGAATATATTAGGAGGATCGTCGATTCATTGAAGAAATGGATAACCGCGGCGAACGTTGAAATGACCGCTAGTGGCATTATAAACTTCTTGTCTGTTGACACATATTTATGTACGGTGCCAGAGAAACTCTCCATCTTTTTGAAAGAGAGGAACGAAAAGAGTATCGACAAGATAGTAGATAGCTCTGAGAACTATTTAGCAGCTCATGAGATAAAACTTGTATCTAACAGTCACGCACGGAATCACAAACACGCAGATAGAAGTTATCGTAACAATAATAATTTTAGATCGAGAGGCAGTGGTTACTCAACGAATAGTAATCATAAAAGCAGTGACCAACGTACGTCGAGGGTAACAAACAATGGAAGTAAGATCGGTGGAGGAAGCGGCGACAGACGGGTCATCGTCGCAGTGACAGTGAGCCCAGGGTGTCGTGATCACGTGCTTCAAGTGTCAGAAGGAGAGGGCATCTCGCAAAGGACTGTAGAGCCCCTCCATATATTTCAACAATAGTGGAAGAGGACAGAGTAGTTCAGGCAGACAGAAAGAAGAAGAAAAGAGCACGGGAGCATCCGGAGTCTCTGAAAGCGGGGCAGTAAAGTCCTGAATGGTTCAGGTGAAGAGCCGAATTCTCCGTGAATGAAAATAGAGAGGTGGAAAATGACAGATTGTCACACCTACCTGTGGACTTATGGAGGTGAATGGCACCAAGTCTAAAAACCCTCTGGCTGAGTTACCGGATGTATGTTGTCGTCGTTGCGAAAGAAATTCGTACGAAGAGGTGTTATGGGGAGACCAACATGAAAATAATATTGTGGACGGTACGGTGATAGGAAAGCACTCCTCCGCAAGTATCTGATGTTTGGATACCCCTTATTACGTGGGTAGGACAACCGCAGCTGTGCTGCCGGAAGTCGTCTATGATTTGGTCATTGGGAATGTCAAAGGTGCATTGCCCCTGAGTCAGCCTAACCTCGCGTGGGAGTCGACTGAGTGTCGAGGTCTTCGTAAAGTAGAAGACGAGACATAAACCATAGAAGTTTTGCTTCCCCATCGCCGAGAAAACGCTGAGGTAGATTCTTATTGAAGAATCTGAACAAACAATCATAATATTTTGCGAATGGCGATTTGGAGGGAAGAATTTTACAGAGTGAAACCGTTCCGCTTAACCACAGCTTTGGACGTCGAGAAAAGAGATGTCGAGCCAACCGCGGAGCCATCACTGAAAGTGATGAAAGGGTCCCAATGTTCATCTAACGGTGAAGAAGTTACAGAAAAAGAAGTTGAAGTCCCTATAAAACCACTAAGAGATGTTGAAGAAGGCACAGGAATAACAGGTGTCCAGGTGACATCAATTGAAGAAAAGGTACAGATCGGGTCTGGGTAGGACAGATGTACTAAAGAGTGTGGTGAGTTACGGAGAAGTGATGTAACCCCTCACATACAAAGTTCCATCAAGGAAAAGACGATAGTAGTGGGAGAAGAAGAAGCACCTCGCAGAGTCATAACTGCACAGAAAGTTATGGAAGGGTGCGGCGAAATTATTAATAAAATGAAAGATGCGATGTCTCAAAGAGAGGAAGAGAAAGAATGTAGCATAAAGGAAGTTTGTGATGGTATGCCGAAACGCAGGGAGAAGACAAAGAGTTATTCTCAGCAGTATTGTTGGGACAGTGAGAATTTATTGCGTTTAGGGTCAAAAGATGAGGACAAGGGAAGAGCAAAGTTCTTTGAACTGTCTAAAAATGTGGTAAGGTCATTGTGCCAGAATGCTTTTGAAAAAGGAGAGAAGATGAGACGCCGAGACTGCCATGGAAAATTGGTACAGCCCACCACCCCCATTTCAAACTTCCAGTCGTTGAGTTCCTGAATGAGGACTTGAAGGAGACCATCAGGAAGAGGGTTATCAGTGAGGTGCTGATAAACGTGACTCCTGGTCACTACAATGATGGTGCCGCCTAAGAGCAGGAGCAGGTGGAAAATGACCCCTTCCATTCAGGGTTGTGGAGTCGGAGTCGGAGTCGGGGAGTCGGTAGTTTTGAAGAGAGTGGAGTCGGAGTAGGAGTCGGCAATTTTGAAAAGGGTGGAGTCGGAGTCGTTAATTTTGAAGAGGGTGGAGTCGGAGTCGGAGTCGGAGTCGGAGTCGGTAATTTTCAAAAGGTCGGAGTCGGAGTCGGTAACTTTCAAAATAGTAGAGTTGGAGTCAAAATATTTTGAGCTGACAAAGTTATGAATTGTGATTCTGTGTGTGACTTCAATCGCTTTATACAAGTTCACTCACTTGCGACTTCCACATCACAAAATGCAATTGTAAACTTCGAAGTTTTTTTAACCTGCACCTTATGTTTCAATTTGGATTATATTCTAATGAATTCAACCTTCAACCTTATACCAACCTTTAAGATGCTGAAGAAATAAAAAATCCAAGGTACGAAGAAAAATTTCTCTCATTGACAATGGTATTCTACTATCTGCTGTTTATATTAATTCCTAAGGGCCCTGTTGATAAAATATGAAGGAATCAAGTAGGAGATTCTAAAGGTTAAAAGTAATAAAAATAATAAATATAAGAAATCACCAATAACTCTTTTATATTTAATAATTTTATTTTAACTTTTAACCTTTAGAATCTCCTATTTGATTCCTTCATATTCCATCACCAGCTAGGGCCCTCGTACTTGTAAATATTTGTATCAGCGATCATTGCTTTAACTCGATATATATATATATATATATATATATATATATATATATATATATATATATATATTATATATATATAGATATAAATATATATATAATATATATATATATATATATAATATATATATATATATATAATATATATATATATATATATATATACCGCGGTACATGTACCGGGTACATGTATCGGGCGATACTTTTTGTACCGATACCGGTATCGCCCAACACTTTTGAAAAGTACGATGTAACGGTTATCGCTCCAATCAAATTTTTTGTACCGCGTACCGAAAAAGTCTGGTGTGCATGTTATTCGTACTTTTTGGTGTATCATGCCTTTGCTTTGTTATAGGAATGTTTTTTATTTTATTTTTTTAATAGATAGTTATGAAATAATGTACTTATTAATATTCTGTGGTAAAACTTTGTTTTTAAATTATTATATGAAAAAGTAGGTTTCCAAATATCATATTTATAACTATGGACGAAATTATCAATTATAAGACACCAGCTGATTTACACTGATTTTTATGAAACTTAGAAGAAATGTTGTAAATGATCCGTAGTGAACGAAAGTTTTAAAAATAAATTTAGAAAATGAGCCTGAAAAAAAGTTGTCTGCAAATTTCATACTTCATGACTAATACTGCCAGATGCTTCAATTTGCTAAAAAAATTATATGCTTATATTTACTTTTGTTACTAAATAATAAAGCATATATTTTATATTTCAAGGCACTTCACGCGGTCGTGGGCATGGGGAAAGGGAAGCTCCGTAAACTAAGCATTCATTTACCGCGTTTCATGTGCCATGCATTCATTTAGCACATCTAAAGTTGCTATAAATGCCATTATTAATGTTCTAGCAATTTTTTAATTTTTTTACTTATTTTTTTAAAATCCAAAATGACCCAATCTTCCTATAACGGCCCAACAGGTCTCATATATGATATATATATATATATATATATATAATATATATATATATATAATATATATATATTATATATATATATATATATATATATATAAATATATATAATATAATAAATATATATATATATATATAATATATATATGAAAAATGTGGGTGTGTGTGTGTGTTTGTGCGTGTGTGGGTGTGTTGTCTCAGCTAATGTGCAACAACGGAATATTTCCGTATTATGTCAATTATTTAGAAACTTGTAGGAATTAAAGAGAGGTCTCTGTATGCGAATGCTCATAACCTTCGAATTTTTCAAATTAAACCGTGTGTCCGATAATTAAAATTGGGCAAAAATTTTTATGGCAAAAATATTAGGGTTCATAGGAGACAGTCCATTTCTCGATTCAAATGGTAGTTACCTCTCAATACACGCGGAAAAATACGTGCTGCTGCCGTAATAGTTACCAACAAATGTAAGTTGTAATAGGTTTAGAACGCATCGTGAATGAGGGCCGAAACCCCAATATACAGCGTACGTTTATATTAGGTACTATTAATATTTAGTATACGATGAACAGTTATGATTTTATAACAGAAATGAATATATTAACTCTAACACATTCCGCTTTATTACAGTCCATTTACCATAAGTATTATTCGGCCATAAGTATGAAAAATTCTTTACCTGTTAAGTACCTTCTGATTATGTAGTACATTCTTATCGCATATGCATGTAACATTATACGTGGTGCCGCGAAATGTCTGCTCTATATTCCATACGCAAAAGTTCAGCCCGTTCTGATCACCCTTGTCATGTTGCCAATGTGAAATTTTCGGAGAGTCGACTATAGGACAAGCGTGAGTGATTCGACTTAAGTGGTAATTAACTGGATGCTATCGGTGTTGTGTACCCACCGTAGACACCGATTCTTCAGGTAGCCCACAGGTAATACTCCTTGAGTAAGGTCCGGTGATCTAGGAGGCCACCGAATAGGACCCCATGTTCCTATTCACCTACCGGGGTGTGTTACGTTTAGATGATGTTGCAAAGCCCTTGCTGTATGTGCTGCGGCATCCTTCATGTTGTAGATACCAAATTTTGGACGTGTCTGTAATGGTACGTCGCGAGGAAGGTCTGACAAAGTAGTGTCCATAAAATCTTGATTTCATTCGCTATCTAGGTGTTTCATGGTAAATGTCCGCCCGCATCAGCTATATTATCTAGCAGTTCACACTACAAATTTATGGAGTAAACTACCTGGTATCGCGTGCTGTAGGTGATATGCTGTGTTTTTCTCGGTCCAGTACCGATAATTCCACCAATTAATCCTGCCAATATTGGTAAACCTGCCTCATCCGTCCACAAAATACGGAGCTGCCCGTCAAGTTTATTGTCAAATATGGAACACATTTGGACTACGAACTACAACCAACGTCCGGACGCCGGGATGCAGACCGTGCACAATGTGTGCTCTGTAATGAAAAATGTACATATGTAGAATGCACCGTACCGTTCCCGTCTGCCGTAAGTAGGTTGTTGGGTGTTCCGTGGTATACAATAGAAAGTCAAACTACATGTCAAGGGTACGGGTGGAGGTTGACTATGGGTGGCGAGATGGTGGAGTTGTCGAAACCTTATCTTGAAAACCCCTTAAATACTGTGTAACAATCTGCTTACATTATAGTGGAATGCGTTCCAAACGATCTGGAACATCTCCGTAATATAACACCTCCGCTTTAGAGCTGTGGGCATTCTTGTCTTCAAGAATAAACGCCTCCTTCAACCATATCCGTCAGTTCCTGGGTTGTATACATATTATTAGCAATAGTGTTATCGGATGTTACAATTAAATAGCTAGGCTAAGACACACGATTATACATTCGTAAGTGCTCCTCTGACTGTTGTACGATTATACTGGAATACCGATCCCCAACAGAGTAGTGTGTCATATTAACTTCGAAATTCATAATTTAGTTGGCTGACAATAGTAGCAAATGTAATATTAAATATTTCACATAAATGTGATATGCCTTCATGGAGGATTTATATGGGTTTCTACCCCCATTCAGCCTTATTCTGAACGTTATTACAACTAGCTATTGGTTAGTAACATTCCCCTCTGACGCAAATGCTGCAAATATCTTTCCCACTGAGGATTGCCCAGAAAACAAGTTTTGGATCTGGATGACGCGTCTCAATGAAAACTACATAATTTCTGCCATAAAAAGATTGCAATTTCAGCATCGAAACTACACGGTTTTTATTGAAAATTCGGAGGTTCATGAGAAATTCGCATACTGTGCATACGCGATTAGCAAAAATAACTCTCCGAATTAATTAAGACATCTTTTATTCCAACCAAAATTTAATTAATAATAATTGCCATCGATTACGGAAATATTCCCTTGCTTGCATATATATATATATATATATAATATATATATATATATATATAATATATATATATATATATATATATATATAGATATAATATATATATATAATTATATATATATATATATTATATATAAACTTAATCTAAAGAATAGCCACAGAAAACAACATAAATCTATTTGCCTTATAGTAATATTATAACTATTTATTTAAAATTCCATTTATCAGTATTGTTTCTTCCACATATATTGAAAATGTTATACGGATGTATCGATTACGGCGATTACGTACCGTAGTTACCGCGTATCGCCCAAAACGCTTTCACAAAGTTACCGAGTACTGGTATCGCCCAAGCTATTTTTCGAAGTACCGATGTACCGGTATATCGGCCCAACCAATGTTCAATTTAGAGTAGTGCCCATCACTGATATATATTATATATTATATATATATATATATATATTAATATATATTATAATATATATATATATATATATATATATATATATATATATATATATATAATATATATATATATATATATATATTATATTATATAGTATATATATATATATATATATTATATAGTAATTTTTTTTGAGTGGATGTACAGGGATCTCCACAGCACAACAAGAATTCGGGCGTATACCGTTGTTAGGAAACTAACGAGCAGGAAATCCTTTAACGAAAAACGAAATTAGGAACAAGGCTGAGATGGTTAAATCTTATAAAAGATGTTCAGTTCCAATAGGATGGCAAAAATTGCGATCACTACGAAAAGAGATGATTCGGATATGATGTGCTGAAGGGTTTAGTTAACACGACAGGAAAGAACTTGCTTCTAAGGTTGTGATGCAACACAATCCATAAAGAAGATGAACGACTGTAGAGAGGACAACTAGCAGGAGCAAAATATGGGCAGGTCCGGAACCCCCCCGCGGACATAAGAAATCCATGGGTGAGATTTGAATGACCAAGACGCAATCAGCCAGGACCACCTCCAGGAGGTGACTCCTCCTACTAGCTGAAGACCACCGGCAAGCGGTGGGTTTGACACCCGAATTTTGGCGCACGAGCATATCCTCCCCCGCCAGCCACAGAGAGGCAAGCCCCAACGCAAAGAGATGGAGAAATCTATAGCAGGGAAATGGCCCAGGCGCACAGCTGGAGGAGGTATTGGCACACGACAACCCGTGTGGGCAAGCCGCCTGTTGGCTTCCTTATCGGCATGTCGTTTTACAGGAAACAAACATTAAAGGCGAAGGAACCCAACAGAACTCAATGTTGTGCTTCTGCCGCGGGTAACAAGCAGAGGGACTGTTGAATGGCACAGACAAAGGGTTTACTGCTGTTGACCGGTCAAGGCAACGACTGTGAGAGCGCTCGAAGAATCGGAATAAGATTGGTTTAATTACTCCTACGCGCCGTGAACGCTTACGATCCTGTTTCACCATCTTGGACATTCTATCAGTTCAGCTGAAAAAAACAGACAAATAGGGTGGAAGGTGGGATATAGTGATGTCCGGAAACACAACTGAAGCTCCCACCCCTACCTCCGTCTTTGAACCATCGGTGTACACCGCTATAGAATTCGCTATGGACCTCCGCGTGAGACACAAAAGAATCCCTCAACAGCACCGGGTGTACCAAAGACTAGATCCCACTGCAGAGAGCAGGAGGCGGAAGAACCCAATGTGAATGGGTAGAGGTAAAATCATATTGCATGACCGCTCGCTGAGGAAGGGCGAGGAAAGCGAAGATGGAAGTAACAACCCTAGCAAATGGCCAATAATAAAGGTTTGTGACGGACGCGCTCTATTATAGCGTTGTATCCAAGGCCGACGAGGTAGGAACCTGAAGACAGATGAACAGCGAGCACATGAGTTGCTCCCTTCCCAGGATAGGGCATCACCCCTAGCCTCTACTTCAGCGCTTTCCCTCGGAGAGAACGGAATGCACGTGGCAATTCTCAGACCTTCAGTCTGAACAGTGTCAAGGCGGAGGTAGGACTGGAGGGTCTGCCCATATATGGCACAACAATAGTCCAGTTTAGCCCGCACCAGCATGTAAAGGTGGAGCCTGGGTTTTTCTGTCCGCACCAATGCTGCGAGTGATGGGTGCCGTAAGGAGATTCAAGCAAAGGCGTCCAATTAGCTCTGATTGGAGTAAATATTTGAAGAGGTACGTGAGGCGCCTCATCGAACAACAGACCAGAAACCGCACCCTCGCGCCTCCACACGAATAAGCGGAGCAATAAAGCGTAACATTGGAGGCGATTGTAGACCGACCCCGACGACGAGGATTTCCGGAAAAGCACGGCTGTAGCACGTGGAGAATGTAAAGCCACGCGCAGAGCACCAGGAGGAAAACCTATCGAACACCACTGAAACCGATAGCGAAAAGCAACACGCTCAGTACACTGCCCTGCTTCACCCCTTCGTCCAGGACAAACGCCTCGGCAGTTGTGGTACCACAAACGGACCTGAAACGAACGCATCCGACATCAAAAAAAATGAAGGAAGAGGGGAAGTTACCCCCTGAGGCCCAAGGTAGTGGAGGTTCCACAAAATCCCCAACCTCCACGTGCTATCATACGCCTTTTCGAGGTCAAAGAAGACGGCCAAGGTCATTATGTTGGAAGCAAATGACTCACGAATGTCGTGATCCAACAGAAGGAGAGGATCCTGGGTCGAGCGATGGCTACGAAAACAAATTGGATAGTCGCGAAAATCCATGGCAGTTGCTCCAACGTTGCGGAACAAGAAGGGAAGCCACCAATCTCTATGGAGCTTACATGTATGCAGGTAAAGAAATAGGCGATGGCTATCGGAGAAGTGGATCCTTCCCAGCGTTTGGGAAATGGGGACAATATATTCAGTAGACCAGATGAGAGGGAAAACCCCCTCCACCCATATTCTATTGTATAAGCCCGAGAAAGGAACGGCTAGTGGCAGATGGATGAGCATGTCGAAGCATCTGAAAGGAGATGTCGTCAGGGGGCCAGGCCGCTCCATCCCCGCTCAAAAGTTTGAGGGAGTCTAGGAAACTCTGCCCTGGTGAATGCCTGTTGCATGGTAAGGTCTGTTTCCATAAAACAAAAAATCAGGAAAAACTCCAACCGCAAGCGACAAGAACGAAAAGATTCAGGATACCGGAGGAGGAAGCAAATTGAAAACCCAACTCATCCGTCACTACCCCGGGAGCAGAAGATGACATCCCAGCCTTGCGGGCCGTAAACGAGATAATAGGCGGAATCTGCATGTTTTTCGTAAAATTTCCGCACCTTCTTTTATGGACCGACATACTAGGCGTAAATAATAACTTGGAAGCGTATTGTGACGAAAAAACTGTTTCAGCCGTACGGCGATTATACGCCGGGAGGCGGGCCGGCCAAAGCCTTAAAACAGAATCAAGTGGGAGGGCGTGGGGAATCTGTTTAAAAAACTTACCTTTAATCTCACAAGCATCTCCAGTGTCAACAGATTGTTGTTAGATTTCGGATCCCAGCATGAACGGGGTATATGCTCGTCCGCCTGAAGGATAACCTCCTGAAAGTAAGTGAAAGCATCCGCTGGCGAAGGGAACATGTTAGTTGCAGGAAAGATGGGAAAGTAAGTGGCCTAATGAAAGGAAGACCAGTCTGCTCTGTCATAGGGCCAACCAGAATAAGGTGGTAGCTGTGGACTGGGGCTGAAGGATGGTATCACGATAGGGTAGTGGTCCTTACCACAAAGGAAAACGACCCTTTCCCACCCAAAAACGATCTAAGACAGGATGGAACACAACGAGACGTCAACACAGGAAGAAGTGCCTGTATCAAAATGTTCAAAGGTTGGAAGGCCCAATGAAAAATCCTGCAAAATACTAAACCAACCGGCATTGGGGGACGTAACAGAGTATCCCAACAAAGGATGGCAGAGGTTAAAGTCACCAAGGACAAACATGGGCGTGAAAAAATCGACGGTCATTCTTGGTATATTTACAGCTGGGAGCCAGGTACACTGAGCACAGCGTAAGAGGCGCGTCAAGATGGATACGAACCACTACGGTTTGCAGTGGAGTGGAGAGGGGAATGGGAGTAAATGAGAAGACTCGTGAAGCAGGATCGCTGCCCCCACCTCTGTCGCTGGCTACATGATTCAGGGAAACAAGGGATTCCCTGTACCTTGAAGGTTGCAAAAGGTCACGGCCACGAAGTTGTAACTCCTGTAAACAAACAGCCAAGGGCGGATGATCGACAAGTAACCTTTAGTTCTTCGTTATTAGCAAAGTATCCGCGGCAGTTCCATTCGATGAAACGTGAAACAATCAGGGGTCAGGACGATCCGTGACAATAGTCCCGATGTGGGATGTGGCAGTCTTCTCAGAGGAAGGCGGATAAGTCCGTGATCGTCGGACGACCACCAACATGAACCTCAAACCCCGGAGGAGAGGAAGATCACGCAGTAGGGATATGTGTGACCCCTCTGTTTACCGAGAAGGGGTTCCTGGGCACATTCAGGAAGAAAGCTCGAAAGGGCTCACGCCAAGTCACATTCACATTTTCAACATTCCTCCCCTTCATTTACGCACCCCTGCAGACTTCTTAGCAGGCTGCGAAGGAGACGTTATACCTGCAGGAGGCTACACCTAAACAGAGCAGGGGAAGGTGGAAGTAATAGCGACAAGTAGGAATGGTGTCGGCGGAAGTGAGAAGAGACACATTGAAAGACGAGTGTATGGCGTCCGCAGTCAAAATCTCGGAAGCGGTCCGCAGTCAAAATCTCGGAAGCGGTCCGCGCTCGAGTAGAGCTAGAGGGCTCAGTCGACGGGTCCCGAAGTCAAAGGTGGTGGAGGGATAGAGGCAGGGAAGGGAGGACTCCTCCTATCCTCCTGCGTCAAGAGCAGCCAAACCCACCTCAACACATCGAAGCGGCGCCCCACGTCTACCGAAAGGAAGACTGAGCACGTGCGAGGTACTCAATCGATACCTCCTCGGACCTCCCATTGCGGCGCGGACAAACAGTGTCAGCACGTGACACTCCCACGGAAGAAGAGTAGTCCGAAGAGTCCATCGTGGCATCCGAAAAAGTTTCAGAATCGCTTGAATAATGCAGAAGCGAAGCGAGCTTAGGCGACGTAAGTAGCAAATTATCAGAACGGGCAGAGGTCGGACCACTGTCGAGATCGGCCACGCGGGTTGTCAGCCGGCGAGACAGTTTAGGCAGAACAGACACAGGTCAACCAGTCACAAACGGCGATCTTTCTGCTTCAAGAATCCGCAGCCGATAAGCAAGCGAGTACGGATGTCTGTCCTGGGAAGATCCACCATGGACGGACTCTCGCAACCGTTAAGAGGGACTTGATGTTTCTTCGGCGAAACAGAAGCTGGGCGTTTCCGGGAGACGGTACTGGTAGGCTCCGACGAGGCACATGGACGTTTGCCATAGACATCAGAAGAAAAACATGCCCCAAAATCAGATATCCCCTTGGGAGCTGCATGACACTCTACAAGGAGGAAGCATGAGAGTAAGTCGGTGTTCAGCGAAAGAACGAAAGTGGCCGGTGCGAACCAAATTTCGGGGAGAGTGTGGAGGACATTGTCCCAGGAGCAACAGGAAACCAACCGAAACAGGTGAATCGGTAAACCGCGCACGGAAGGCCGAAACTTTGAAAGGTGGAACAAAGGTTCCGGACACAACTTCACGGGGGCAATGCGGCAACGTTTAGAGGCAATTGCAGTGGATGGAGTGAACGTCTTGCAGCAGCATAAGGAAGAAGATGAGCCAGCTTCTCTCTCGCTCGGCGGGTAGCCTCTCGACGTTCATACTTATGAATGGCACACTGCTCCAGGATTTCCTTCTCCAAGGCAAAAAAGGGGCAGTGGACAGAGGAGGCTGGGTGTGGCCCCTTGCAGTTAGGACAACATGGAGGATATTTGTCACAGTTCGGGTGGAGAGAACTGCAACATGTCGGACATATGGGCTGGGGAGACGACAATATTTCTGGGGATGACCAAATTTATGCACTTTGCAACATCTTCTCCGTAAGGGCACATAAGTTCCGTAACCGTGTGCATGGTTAAACAAGTTTTACCTTGTGCATGCAGGAAAGCGCCACAGAGGTAAGTAAAAGACGAGGCGTTCGTCGTTTGAGGGCGTTCTCCTTACGTGGAGGAACCGATAAACGTCGGTGATAGGCATGTGGTGATTCGTAATATGAGTAAGGATGTTCATTCGAAGCATTCAGAAACAGAACTCCGGCGAATATATAGTAAACCTTCGACGTGTTACGAGCATCTTCAGGTTTAGAAAAGGCGGGAATCTTTCCCAGGGTGGCGATAAGAAGCAAGACGTTCTGTGGTAACGAGAGCCAGCACGAACAAGAGGAAACCGCTTCCTAATGGCGTAGCCTGAGGGCCTCAGAGTATTGAGAGCAGCTCCCAAAAGCATAACTCCTAAAGGATGCGCTGGCTCACAGAAATCAGTGGACGAGATTGACGTCAATGTAAATAAAAATTAAAGCGGGTAAGAATTCAATACCTGGCACCCCAGAAGGGGCGTCGGAAGAAAAGAGATAGTCGGAGTCGGTTATTATTGGCGTCTAGGCAATGGACCCTGCTGACGAGCGGCTCCCTGAGATGGCTGACAGAAGGCTGAGAGATAAGGGGCACTATGAGACCACAACAGCCTCACCTGCGCTTAGACGGGTAGTCCCGAAAACGGAACCGGAATGGAGGGACCATTGGGCGCTTTGGCGGTGCAGTAATAACCATTTCATCAACAAGGGCATCAAAGCCCCTACTGGTCGCTGGTCTGGAAACAGCCAGGTTGGGGGCCCGACAGATGATTACCCCCTTTCTTGAAAACGTTTATCTTTTTTTAGTTTTTCCTAAAAAAATAAATACTCCTGGAAAACATCTCCGCAATAAAAAAACACAATTGATGAATATAAGCATAAATCCTGGGAGCGTAGCCACAGCAAACGCGCCCACCATAGGCCCAGAGCAAGGCTCCCACCTAGAAACCCCACCCCGTAGGGGCGCCAGGGGCCCGGCTGAGAGCTCCCCGGAACACGGCGTCCAGTCCCGAAGATGGAAAATAAAAGCCGTGCACCACACGGATAAAACGCGAAGCCCTAGATTATGCGTCCAAATGCAGGAGAGCCTCCTCACTGGTTAGGCAAGGTTTGGGACCCCTACAATAGGCGGCCATGAAAAAGGCCCAACCGGTTTTTAACCTGTACCCTCACCCACGTAGGAAGGAGGGCAAGATGGTCATATGACACACACACAGAGACAACAGCCCGGTAGCCACCAAGAATCAGGGGAATGGGGAGACCCCCAGAAGAGAGATCAAGAGTACGCAGGGTAGTACATACAGAAACCGAGGAGAAGGAATATAAACAGGGAAAGGGACGGGCAAAATGAACAGGATAATAATAATACTAATAATAATAAAAGAAATAATAAAAAATATGAACAGTAAGAATAATAAAAAGAAAATGAATAATAAAACAATAATCATAAGAACAAAAATAATAAAAAGTACTAACAACAATAATAAACCATAAAACAAAAACGGGAAGTAGGGCAACCACAAAAAGAGGGGGGAAAAAGCAACCAAAAATAAAACACCTCTTAGCAGATACCATCCGAAAAAGGTATCTGAGCTCCCCACCCCGACACGGTGGGGTACGTTAACGGAGGGATACTAATAATAATAAACAGCCCCCGGTCACTTGGAATCTGCAAGCACTTCCTGATTGAAGGGCATTTGGCCCTTAAGGCACATAAATATAAAATGTTTTACGAAATTAGGGGTAGGTGGAGTGAAATTACTATTTTTAGGCAACAATGAATTTAAAAACTTTTAAGAAATATAATTTTAAATACAGTGAAGCTTTAAGGCCAGTGTCTAATTTTGACTATGCTCGTTTAACCTCAAACCGAGAGTGGTCATAATTTTCCAAATTATCAGCAATTTGCACAATAAAAAGCAAACTGCAGCCTTTTCTGACCCAGGTGTTCTTCTGTCTCTATTGATTTTTGCGTTTTAATTTTTGAAACTATATTTTTTTTTTTTTTTTAGAAACAGGCATTCACGTTTAAAATTTTATGTCAAAATGACTTGAACTAAACAAAGATTTTTTTCGATTTTTAACACCAGATCCCAGCAATGGTCGAATTCCGAGACAAACTTTTTTTGGTTTTGGAAAATAAAAAATTGCAATATTTTTTCTGGTCATCCGATCATAATGGTAAAAATTTATGAAGCAAAACTTAGTCGTTTTACTCGCTTCTATAAAAGTATAAAAATGCACCAATGAGGACATCAAATTTGAAAATACATTTACTTACAGAGCTTTTACTCAAAAATTTGTAAAAGTTGTTTAATGAGAATTATGAGTCGCAAAAATCTTCTAACTACGTTAGAGTCATCAAGAGAGAAATCTGATCAAAAATAAGCACCACTTACAGGGTTTTTCACTTCGTACAAAGTTACTGTAACAATTACTCATGGAACTGGTTCTAAGAACTACAATGGTATAATTTTTAATTTATGTTGCTTTTTGTACAAATAAAACTGTTTACTTTTGAAAAATAAAAAGGAGTGGTCGTTGGATGGGTTATGGAGGGAAGTTATAGGCTGATTAACAAATAGAAAACCTATATATTTTTTTTAATTCATCGTGATGATGACAGTTTCTAAAGTAAATTTTTCAATAATTAGAATTATATAAAGGAGTAAAGTTAGGTCTTGCAATAAATGATTAATAGATATTTTATATATGCGTGAAAAATAACGAACACGATGGTCAGCGGAAAATTTTGCAGGATTTGGTCAGGTAAATCATTCAAATTTCAGTGGTGAACCTGTCCTTGTTCTATTTATTCTCTCATTTATCTGCTTTCTTCTATCTACGCTACATAACTTCTCTAATAGTCGTTCATTCTCATTTTAGTCAATTGCTTCTCACGCTGAACATTTTGCTAAGATTGTTGACATCTGAACACGATGTTCCACTTTGATCTACACCGTCTTATGGTCCATCACCATAGTCTCACTCCTAATTCATAAAACACAGGTAATGTAACATAGCCTCTTTATAAGACTCTAGGTCGACATCCACCACGATTTTGAATTGCACCAGCACCTTCGCTATCATTTCACATTTGAACTTTACTACTACAGCTCTGCATGATCTGTCCTTTTTCAATCCAACATATATCGCTAATATTTAACATCAGACCTTGTTCCTTAGCTGCTCAGTGCCATGTTAACATAAATCTTTCACACAGAGGACTGTCCCTGTGCACTCACAGACATAACCTTTCTTATATAGCGTTTTACTTGTCAAACCTTCCTTTTACACTCTTCTGTCAAATATCTTAAACCATGTCTTCAACTTGTGCAGATTCCAACCACACAAAAACAAATCAATTGCAATTAATAGTGTTAGGGCATCCGCGTGTTCCAGTGACACTCTTCCTCTAACTGATTGAACACAATCTTCTTCACCGTGCCACTTCTAATTCTTGTCATAACCATACATATTGACGGTATGCAAATTGGAATAATCTAGAGACAGTGAACACATGTTCCGTGCTTACTCCGGCTATTAATATTGAAACCAATCACGTTCGACAGATCTTTTTATTGCTTACCATGCTTCACTATCCTCGATAGCATTCTTTTTGATTAAATTCAGGAACTATATCCGAACACATAAATCTCTTCACCTTGCCATTAGCTTCCTATTAATCGCTATTTACACCTGTTGCCAAATCCATAAAACGCCATAATCAATTTATTCTCTTATTCCTCATTTTTCTACATCTATGTTTACAATGTAAAGATCTGATCCAAATCTCTACACTCTAAAGGCACCATTTGTCTTCAAAATGCAGCCCTTCAAGTCACTCGGGTTCACTCTTTTTGACAAATTACCTCAGGCATATATCTTCGCTAGTAGAGTATACAGCTCCATAACTAGTTCGCGCACTATGTAGTTCTCTACAGTTGCCGCTGACTATCCTCCGCTTATATAAAGGGTATATTTACTAGGTATATTTATGAATGTGTATTTTTACACACTACATAGATCATTTCCAACTTGTAATACAGATTCTTAATCATCTCGCTCGTTATTGCTGCATTTCACCAGTAATTGTCATTATAACCTTGCAGATTTGGTATTACATGTGTTCAACTTTCTCACTCTATCTCATTACCGGATCCTCCTATTTAATAATAACCTTCATTGCCATAAATACTATTCTTTTTTTGGCACATAAAACTCACACACTTCATCCATTCGACCTTATTACTGCCATGGTTATAGCAGATTTTGAAGTGTTTCCTTTCACATTCCCTCACATCCATTTTATCAGTTTTTACGAAGCACATCCTATTGCATTATTTAAGCAGATTCCCTTAGATTCTCATATTTCACCTTCACACTTCGCTTTCGAAGAGCTTACCCTATTCCCCTTGTAAGTCACCCATCGTAGGTCATTGCTCTTTCCAAACTGTTCATTTTACTCTTTTTTTTCTCCTACATTTGCACCTTGTTTAGGTATTCGTGGTTTCCTCTTTATATTATATTCCATAACTCTTCTTTGAAAAACTTATTCACAGCTTTTTAGTACATTCACCAAGCTTCTTTTTTACTTTTAGAAGTAGTTTGGCTATTCACTCGTGTCTTTCGTTCTAGTTGTTCTGATCTTCACTTGTTTTAATTGTTTCTTCCTCTGTGGTTCTCATACTTCTGTTTTCAATTTGGCACCCTGCTTAACAAACTGCTTCTTTCATTTGATCAATTTGAACATATACAAGGTTATTCAATTCAACGATTTATCTTGCGAGCACGTTGTAAATAACTTATCCTATCGACTTGATCCATCTTAACTTCTCTTAATTCTATCCGTCACTTCCAGGTCCTAATTCATCTCCGTCTCTGCATTCATGCCACTCATTAAATTTATATTATATAATTTCCGTATTTTCTTATAGTATAGTATATATAGTATATAAGTTATATATAATATATATTATATATTAATATATGTATATATATATTATATATATATATTATATAGGTTTATATATATATATATATATAGTATATGTAGTATATGTAAATAGTTCCTTAATTATGAAGGTAACTTTTACCTAGGATCTCATTAAGATAGCCAATCTATCCTACATTTAATTCATTAATCCATTATTATAGCCATTGTGTGATCAGGGGAAGCCTTAGGGAGGTTTCCTTTTTTTAACGCTATCCTATCCTTGTGAGGGTGTTTGAGTATATCCTCTCACTAGTCACAGTACAGTTTCTAAAAATTTGCCGATTTATAATTGATTTAAGTATAAGATTTCGTTATAGATGTTGTAGTTAATATGTGAAAGTATTATTATATATGATATATAATTATATATATATATATATATTATATTATATAGTATATATATATATATATATTCTAGTATTATATTATATATACGGTATTATATAATTATAATATTAATATATATATATATATTATATATATATATATATATATAATATATATATATATATATTATTATATATATTATTTATATATACTTATAGTTATATATTATATAGTATTATTATATGTTATATATAATACTTATATTATATGGGGTGGTAAGGTATCCTGTTTTTCGTGGAAATTTGACATTTTTTTCCGGTTCCGTTTCGCTGGTTAGTTTTTGAAAATTCAGCGGAACTGAATTAACTAAATGTACTAGCTAATTAAAAAATTTGCTGAAGATAGGATTTATTTTATAACCTGTTAGCGGCCCATCTTTTTAAGAAAATATTTTGGTAGCGCTTGTGTAGTGATTCAACACATGTGTAACGTTTACATACTACATGTAATTATTGAAATAAGTTTACTCAAATTATCTAAAATATAAATAATAAGAGTACTAAGGAAATCAATTTAAATTCAAATTAATATATATTATATTTGATATATATATATATATATTATATGGATATATGTAGTATAGTAGATATATATATATATATATTATAATATATATTATATATGTATATATATATATGTATATGATATATAGTATATAATGATAAGTAGTAGTAGTATATATAATTAATATTATATATATATATATATTATAACTACACGTTGGAGTAACCCGGCCTATTCGGTTTCGCTCTCTGTTTGTATAACTGTTATTTTCGCTCACTTTTAAGTAAAAATTTAACTTGCATTCAGTAGCGTCTTGCGCCCGCGATTACGGAAGCGTGCACCTTTGTTACTGGCCTGCGCGATCGTGGTGCTTTCAGCGGAGTCTCATGCGTAGCTCTGTAGAATCTGGTTATGCGTATACGCATCATCCATCGCAAGCGTTCGTGAAACGGTTGGTTTAGTTAAAATATGTGCTAGGCTATGGGTTGACGAAAAGGGATGAATTTAGTGATATTCAACAAAGCTTAAAGGAAAAAAGCAGTGAGAAGACAATTGAATTGAAAAAAGAATTCGTGGGAGATATGTTTGAAAGTGGAACTCGTGTCTCTGACTGCACTTTCAGTATGGCAAAGCGCAAAATCACATTATTGTCTATACCTGAAGTAAATATAAGCATAAAAACGCTTAATGGGCAAAAGAGTTTGACTGGTTCTTGGCTGTGGATGAAGGTACTTATAATGCGAATCAAGATTCTTCTAGTGCAAAAAAGACAGAAATTAAGGTAGATGAAAAAAACATCAGAAAGAGAGAAAACACCTGAAAGGATGTTATCTGATGTTTTCATGGAAGGTGAATCCCCTTCCAAACAGTAACCTCAACATCCCTCTTACTCCTCTTTTATTTTATGCTTAAAATATTATTAAAAAGGTTTAAATAAGCAATCATCTTTGGGTCTGGATATACTTCTTATGGAGACTCTGATGTAAATATCTTTCTAGTTTGTTTATGGTACATTTATTTTTTTACCTTGGAGGAAGATATAAATGAAGTGATAGTGGTTCTGCTAGAGTATTATGTAATGCTTTATCTCTGCTTTCCTAGACTACTTTCATATACCATATATAACTTTAGATAAATTTATTATTTACTTTATTATTTAATATAAATTAATATATTTGTATAGCAGTTGAAATCCATATAATAGCCTATATAGTGATGAAAACTTATAATTATTTATTAATCAATATATACTATATTGAGTCGCCCTATACTTAATATTCTAACATCTCTATTGACCCTTACCCTTTATATAATTTCTAATCTATTATTAGTATATCGTTATCTGTATGTATTGTATATATACTATTAAGTACGTATGACGTTATGGCTATGTATATACATATCCTAATCTACTTTATATTAATATTATACATATATATATAATATATTAATTTATTACTATATTCCTTTTCTAATACTATATATTAGGTACTTATATATATATAATCCCAAATAAGAAATTATTTAAATTGGGTTAAAAACTAAAAAAAAATTACCCAGGAAACCTCAAAATATTGTAAACCATACACTGAGATGAATACAGTTAATAAAAATTAAATTTAAACGCATAAAATTTGTACTGTATGGGACAATAGTAAATATAATATATATATGTATTATATATGTTTGTGCTTTCTGGTGAATAAAATTATATTGGGTACATATCTTATATAAAACACAAGATCTAATATAAGTGTTTAATATTACATATATATAATAATTTATCTTAAACACTTTTATACTATATATCATAATTAGCGTATATATTATCGATAAATACTAATATACCTCATATGAAATACATATAAGGGGTTGAGCTACATGTAAACTCTCTATTATAGTTACTTATAATATTATTATGTACATTATATAATAATGACATTCTTGCGGTTATGAGCTATTATATGATAATATGAATATAATACCTAAGTAACTCGTGCGTAAACTGTGGTGCCTCCTTCTAATTTCCAAAGCCACTTCTGCTCTGATGGAATCTCCTTTGCCATCGTGTTTTGCCCTGTTTTTTCATGAACTTAGTATAGCTTAGATTTCTTCCTTCCTCTCTTTAAAACCCACGTCTGCGCACATCTGAGAGATTTGCGTTAGGTTTAGGCTTGGGTGGGCTTTTCGGTATTTTATTTCCTGCCCCCTCCTTGAGGTTGTGCTGTGGGTCTTTACCATCTCAATATATATAAATTATATCCTATTTATAAACTCATGTCATATATATATATATAATATATATAATACTACTTATTATAATATATATATATATAATATATATATTATATTATATATAATGTTATATATATATATGTAATATATTATTTATAATAATATGTTATTTATTCCCACCCGCATAGGCTCAAACCGAGATCGGAAATTACCTCACCTCAAACAATTATATATGGGATATATATTATATATATATAGAAATAATATTTTCTAATATATATATATACTATTTTATATTATTATTACATGTAGTGATATTATGGAGGATATATTTATGGCTACAGTTTGATATTAATTAATAGTATATACATTATAATATATATACTATATATAGTATATCTAGGGCAATAATATACTTATTAAGGTCCACTAACTGTTATGTATACTATATATATAGTATATATTATATATATTATATATATTATATATATATAATTATATATAATATATATATATATATATATTATTATAATATATAGATATATATATTATATATGTATTATTATATATAATATAATATATTATAATATTATATAATAATATAATATAATATATATATATATATAATATATATTATATATTATATATATATATATATAATATATATAATATATATTATATATATATATATATATATATATATATAATATATATATATAATATATATAATATATATATAATATATATAATTATATATATATATATATAACTATTATAATTATTACGGGCGCGGTTTTACGGGGGAAGCACTGGAGCCCGGGCCTCCTCTAAAAAAATAAAAAGAAACTAAAGATAATCAAAATTATTCAAGATTACTATTTATTACTATTCAAAATATAAGGTGTTTTAAATATGTTATACAATGACGCTAATTTTACTTAAAAATCATTTATTTTCTTCCCAAACATTATTTTTCAATATGAATCATTGACTGGAGGCATTTCGATTTGTGCCTACTAGAGAGCTTAATTATAATGCTTTAAAAAGCACTGGTTGTCATGGCAACGTAAAAGAAAACCTAATTCTTATTTTGTTCTATTTTGAGAGTTCAAAAGCCCCTCTCGAGAGCGTCTTTAAATAAACCTCCCAAATTGGCAACTCTACTCATAAGAAGCTTTGGCATTTGTTATAAATATATGAAAGTATAATAAAGTAAAACTAAGTTTTTAAAAAAAAATATAAATAAAATCAATCATTTTAATATATATATATATATATATATATAATATAGTATTAATATATATATATATATATATATATATAATATTATAATATATATATATATATATATATATATAAAGTATATAATAATATATATATATATCGAGAGAGAGAAGAGAGAGAAAAAAAAAAAGAAGAAGAGAGGAGAGAAGAGAGAGAGAAGAGAGAGAGAGAGAGAGAGAGAGAGAGAGAGAGAGAGAGTTATGACTAAAATTTACTATATTGAGACGGATTGGCCAAGAGTGTAAGTAAGCGAAGGAAAAGAGTCACCAAGATTGGGGACCATGCGGGGCACGCTAGTTTCACTGCACGTAAAGATTTTAAAGTGTGGATAATAGGCTGTATTTTGCGTACCAGCTCTGGTCAATCAGTCCTATGGTTTAACTCTAAACTGCAAGGTAGATAATTCAAGCCAATCTCTCCCTCAGTAATCACACACCTGTGTTGGTCAATAAACATTAGAATGCAGTACGGTTTTTGTGATATTCACGAAATTAATGAAAAACTACCGTATGGAATATCACCACTGGTTTGCAAGGTATTGTTAGGATCACGCACGAATGACAGATGGATTAAAGGAGAGTATATTTGACTCTTGAGACCGAAAGGTGCAGAGATTGCCGTATCGGACAGGTATTGCGTATGTAAATATAATCAGATCGGTTAATTAGTAGAAACTTAACTCCGCGTTTTTAAAATTATTGTACTTGGGTTGGGTAACTTCGGCGGTACGAAAATTTATGAATATTTTTATTATATTGTGAATATTATTGAAAAGCTGTAATGTTAACCTTAATTATATTTATATATAGTCTTTTTACTACACTGGTGTTTTACGAAATGAGACAAATTGTGCCTTGTCATTACAAAAGCAATGCCAAGGCATTCCTCACTCTCACACCACTCTTCTCCCGCGTTTGAACATAGCAGTAAAGTTTTCTCCTATTTCATTTTCTCACTTATTAAAAATATAATATAATTTTTTCACTATTATTATTCTAATTTATGTATATAATATATTATTATTTTTTAATATACATACATAATATTATAATATATATAATAGAACTATTAGAAGATTATTAATATTTATTCTTATTTATAATATATATTTTTATTATATTGGAATTGGTAAATTTGTGGGTTAACGAGCCCCACTGAAAATATATAATATATATATAATATATATATGATATATAATTATATATATTATTATACATATATATATATATATATATAGATATAATAGTATATATTTATAATATATATATATTATATATATATGAGTGCGAAGAATAACACAGTATCACGGTTTGTATTCAATTCACACTTAGATGTAGCTAGTGGACTGGAGTGTCGCCGGTGGATAAATATTAATCATCGCTTAATTCCTTTCATGCTTCGCACAGTGACTGTTTCAACAACTGCAATAACTTGAATCGGTTTGCCGACTGGTATCGGCAAGATGCTGTGGATTCAAATTTTTATTGTCGTTACTCTGTAACGGTGATGTATGATCGACAATCAATTGATTAATGTTGTCTAACTAAACAGATGTAAAGGTTTCATTTATATAAAACTTATTGTAAAATAAGCCCATTGTTATTAAATTTTTTCTCTTCGCTGCAGGGATTGGTACCTTCATTCGGTACCACGGAGGTCCTGCACATTATAGCTGTCATATAACAGATTACG
>JABUQX010078687.1:30000-37500 GCA_015478945.1 Trachelipus rathkii
ATATATATAGTATATGATATAAATTAATATATTATATAATATATATATAATATTATATAATATATATATATATGAATATATATATATTAATATATATTAATATACTTTATCATTATATATAATATGTATTAGTATTAATATAAGATATATATAATATATTTAATATTAAACTTAATATTAATATATATATAATATAAATATATATATATATAATATATAATATTTATATAATATAATAAATATATCATATATATATATATATATATACTCATACGTATATATACTCATCATCTCAACTACTACTACTCCTACATTTACTTTTACCCTAATTTTTAATATGTTTCACATTATTATTTTTCAGAAAGTTATTATTAATATATACAAATCTATATATATAATATATTAATATTATATATATATACTAATCACTCACCTATACACTCACTCACTCGTCTAACTAACTCACACTATATATACTATATATAATATATTAAGATATATTATAAGTTAATAAATATTAATAATATTTATATGAATATTATTAATATTATATAATATATATATATATACTATAATAACAATATAAATCTATATACTTATATTAATATATTAATATTATATATATATATATAATATATCACACACATCATCACTATATAGAATTTCTATTTTATAGATACATATATAATCACTCTATTATATTAAGACATATGATGCATGATATCATTATCATAAAAAAAAATTTATAAAAGTAATGAGTAATGTTTCACATATTTCATTTAAGATTAATTATTAATTTTAAAATTTCTCAAAAATACTTCATTTATCGAAATACATACTTATTGGCTAATACTATAAGGCGACACTTCAATACTAGACCGATAATCGTTTTATTATTTAAAAATAATGATTTAGATATAAAAATCTTAATATAACTACATTGAGCAGAGTAACGGTGTTTTAAATAACTATACATTCCTCGTAAAAATGTAGTCACATCACTATTTCAGAAGCAGAACTATTCTATCCCGCGTCTCCCATAGCAGTCGATCTAATCTATTTGACATATATAGATATTTTATTTCTATTTACTTAATGTTGAGGAGCAATATTGTTCTAACTATATTTTTTGTTTTATTTGTTTGTCAATGTTAATTTAATAATTTAATTTAAATAACACACACACTATATATATATATATATATAATTATTAATATATAAATTATATATATAAATTAATATATATTAATTAAAGTAATATATGTAATATATAAAGAAATATAATCGTGAAAACAAATCATGTGCTGCGGTGCCGATATCTATAGTATATATATATTATTAATATAAATATATATATATATATAATATATAGATATTATATATTATAATAATATATATATAATATAATATTATAAAATTATATAATATATATATATATATACTGTATAATTATTATTAATATAATATAATATATTATAATAGATATATAATATATATATAATATATATATATATATATGATATATATATATATATATATATATTTATATTATATATAATTCATTATTTTATAAAAATAAAATTATTACAATAATATATATAAGTATTATATTATTAAAGTTAATAAAATATATATGGGAAATTTTTATAATTATATAATAAAATGATATTAGTATTAATTATTATTTTTAATATATATATATATATATAATATATATATATATATATTATATATATATAATTATATTGGCTGGGAGAATATAACACAAAATCAAAAGAATGTTATGCAAAAAATATTAGCAACAGTAACCTGCAGATGAACGGGAAACAAAATGAAGAATTCAGTAAACACTAAATTTCTCACAAATATGCAAAGAATTTCTGTCACGTTAAAGACAATTTTAAACGAAATAGTGCAGATCATCAACTTTATAAAATCTCGATCATTACAATCACAATTTTTTTTAAAACTTAATATGAAAATCAGGGTAGTTTCCATAACACTCTACTTTTAATTACAGAAGTGAGATGGTTTTCGCTGGGAAATATTCTTGTGAGAATATTTGAATTGAGGAAAGAATTATTGGTTTATATCTGAAAGATGAATAAATACGGCATGACTAAATCTAGGGAATTTCTTGAATTGGCGATAATATTTTTTGAGGGAAGCACCACCTCTAGGATCGTCATTTAAGTATCAATGAGCCTTTGATCATGCGATATGTAAATGGTAGCCTTAGTACGTAAATCGCAATATTACTTCTAATCTGTAAAACAAATTTTTTTTCCACTATTTTCCGATTCTTAATGACTTTATTCAAGATTTCGAAGTGAATTTAGAAGTTGAAAAATCCACAATGATATTAAAAAATCATCACCTCTGCTTGTCAGAACTTTTAACTGAATATTTTCCAAATTTGAAAAGTAATATGAATGATTGTAATATATAATTAGGATACAATAATCCAATCCAGAGATTTAAAAAATGAGAAAAGCCATCAGAAGTTAATCTGGACAGTAACATTTATGAAATTTTTTTAATTAGTTCAATTATATATACATATATATACATAGATATATGACTATATTTTAAATATGAGATGAGAAAGTGCGTTACGACTAAAATTTTAACGAGGTGTTATATATATAGCGAATATGAGGATTTATCAAAGCAGACTATACGAATTCTTCTTATTCCGTATGCAACAACAAATTTGTATGAATCAGGGTTTTCTAAATATGTCAGCAGGAAAACTAAATATCTCAACATACTGGACGCTGTTCTAGATATAAATCCGAATTTAATTATACAATATTATTGAAAATTTAATGAAAAGTTGGGAAATCACTGATGTAGGCAATTCTAACTACTCTAATTATATGCTTCTTATTCCCACCTAGATCTATTATTTTTTTATATTATTATTATTATTATTTATTATTATATTATTATTTATTATTTATATATTTATTATTATATTATATTATTATATTATTATTATATATAATTAATTTATTATGATTATATATTATATTATTTTATATTATTTATTATTATTATTTAAATTATTATTTATTATATTATTATTTGTGTATTATTTATTTATTAATAATTATTATTATTAATATTATATTATTAATTATTAATTATTATATATTATTATTAAATAATATTATTATTTACCATTATTATTGTAATAATTATTAATTATTAAATTATATTATTTATTAATTATTATTGATAAATAATTATAATATATAATATTATATAATTATTATTATTATTATCTATTATTATTATTATTATTATATTAATTAATTATTTATAAAGCCTAATTAATACTATTAATTATATTATCAACATAAAACATGAATAGAATTGACTTACAATGAGTCACAAATGCTAAAATACTAAGGGTAACAATGAACGAAAAACTAACATTTAAAGAATATATTAGATAGAGCTTAGTAAACAAAACTAGTGATAAAATATCATGTATATAATAATAACTTTATAGTTAAAATATAAATATCAAATATACCTTCCCTCTTATATTATATACTTGATAATAAGATATATTGCACTAAAATAATTACATCACCCACATATATATATAGTATTGTCTAACCAATCATATGGTATATTAGCGATAAAACTAAGAAATAATATATCGATTGGTTAATTTTTAATATTCTATTGCAAAAACGTTTATCATATCGAATCCTAGCTAAGCGGCTATACCAAAACTTTTGTAGATGCTCATTATCACCACCTTTAAATATTTTAAAAACCTTTGAAGTATTTACAAAGACCTAATAATCATCTCTGATTAAAAGAAACAGAACACCATCAATTAGCAACGATGAATGCCTGAGTTTAACTAATATATATATATAATATATATATATATGATGTGTGTGTGTGTTGCGTGTGTGTGTTGTATTATGTGTGAAATATAATAAATTATTGTATATTGTAGATAAGTATGTAATAGTATTATCATGAGTAAATGTAAATGAAAACCAGATATATTAAATTAGCAATAACGGTTACCAGAGATATACAGTGTCTGTATTTAAAATTGGCCCGTTATATAATAGACCTAGAAATATTAGGTTTTACTTATGTTTGTATTTATAAAAAAACTGAATTTGAATGAAGTAATAAAGATAAAATAAATATAAAAAATCATAATATTTTGTTAAAAATGATTTGAATATTATATTGTTAATATGAGTAAACAGATACTGTCATAGTCAACCATTGAATATATATTATAATATTATATATAACTTAATATATATTATATATTATATATATTATATTAATAAATATATTAATAATATTTAATATAATATATTATAATATATAAATTTATAATATATATATTAATATATATAAAGATATATATATAATATTAATATATATATATAATTAATATATAATATATATTTAAGTATTAATATATATTATTAATAATATATATAAATTATATATTATATAATTAAAATATAAGTATATATATATATATATATATATTTTTATATAATTAAGTGATAAATTATGTTCTAAATAATATCATACATTCCTGACTTATTATAGTCTTTGGTTAAATACCTTATAAATTTATATATATATAAGGTTATGTATACTTATGTTTAGCATATTACCGATCTCATTTCAACTGGAATATTAAAAAATGTAGCATACATCAGACAAAGCTTGTGAACTCCCCGATTTTTTCCTAAAGGATTATTAAATTCTATGTCATCAATATAGAGGCCCATAAGTATGTTATTCTTGAGTCCCTTTTTAATAGCTGGATGTCGCAAAAACCTATTACCATGAATTACGTCACGTAATATACCATCGGGACAGTCTGGTTTTGAATCATTTGTGGCTAAATGAAAATCCTGAAAGATGTGACTACAGCAACGAGAGAGAGAGGAAGATAATGACGGGATCCCGAAGTTTTATGCACTTAATCAGGGACAAAACTATTATCTTATTTGAGTTGTATATTATTTAGTTGTTTACATTTGATATTCAATGTCTAATTAAAATATGTGCAGGATACCTATTATTCGATTGTAATCTCTATTATATCATTAATTATGGGAAAGGAGTAAAGAAAGTTGAGGTAGTCGGCAAAGGAATGAACAAATGTTCAAATGACAGAAAGATTATCATTAAAAAGAAGAAAATGAGTTTAGAATAAAATAGAACCTTAAGGAGTACAACAATTAATAGATATGATGAATGAACGATAGCTGTCTACAACAGTTACTATATAACGATTGGATAGGATATCAGAGAGAAATATAGATACCGAAAGAAGATAAATTGAAAATCAAAGCTTTCTGCCAGACTCTACCTAAAACTATCTATGTTTCTAGTGACACTGTAAAAGTTTCACCGGAACGTAGAAGTGTAGGGGAAGAGTTCGAATTTTGCATCGTATTTTAGTTTGAATATATTCATTTACTATACATTGTGGCAGTAAGCTGCATGATTTATGTAGGAGATATTGTAAAGATGACTAGATTGTTATACTAATTATATTCATGGTATGCTCCGAACCGGGACAGGAATACATTTGCCCATTGATTCTTATCGTAGTACTCTACATTTATATCAGAAATGAATGAATGTTGATACTCATCAAAGCTTGTTGTTTCGATGAATCTCATAGAAGTATTAGTTATACTAAATTAGTTATAACTTTTTAAGTATTATGACTTTTTAACTTTTAAGTTTTAAAACCTTCAAAATAAAAACTGAATGGAAAATGATGTGTGTAGAAACATGGGTGTGTGGAAGCATGTGTGTTCAGTGTGAGTGTGCAAAGGCTTGAGCGTGTATATAGGAGTCGGTGTAAGTGATGTTGACGTAGTTAGTGTTGATGTGTGTGTGTGTGTGTGTGTGTGTGAAGAGAATGGGGGTGCAAAGGCATGGGGTGTATGGACACTGGGTGAGTTTGGAGCCGTTTGGTATATGTATATAATAGTGTTGGGTGTTTAGCATGAGTGTGTGAAGGAATGGGCGTGCAGAGACATGAGGGTGTAGAAGAGTGGGTCTGTATGGCTATGGAAAACATCGAACGTACGTATTCTATTCAAGAGTATACATTTTTTTTCAATTTTTCGAACTTGTTTATAATATATTGAATGAATTAATTAATAAAATTATATCAGTTTGGGAAAAAAGGTAGTGACAGATGAAACGCGAATGACACAATTAATGTTGAAGTAAGAGATAGTCAACTCTTATTATGGAATAGTAATTAATAAATTATAATATTAATATGAGATAATAATTATAAGCATATATAATTATAAGTATACTTAATTAGTAAATGTTGTGAGTTGATTAAATTTAATTAACTTTTAAATTCTGTGTTAATTCTTTACAGAGACTAAGATACCGAAGGTAATTTATTTTATCCGTCAATTATATATATAATATATATGTAAAGTTTTGCGTTTGTCATCTATATAGTATACGTTGTATATATATATATAATATGTTGTTAGCTTAAAAATGTGGTCTGCAAATCACAAAAATCTGTGCTTATATATATTATAATATATAATATAATATATATTATATATAATAATAGTTAAAAACCAGTGAAAGTATTTCCTTCACTTGATTGTCATGCTATGTTTCAATAAGCGGAAAGAAAATATTTAATAAATCAAGATTTTGTAATTTTTAATTTGATTACTGATCAAATAATTTCCATATCGGTACTACCTCATTAGTAAAAAAAGATTTTATAATATTATAATGATTTTAACATATCACAGTTATTTGTATCAATATCATTACACCCATTTAATGAATCAAAATTTTCAATAATCAATTTCGTTAAAACCCACACAGAGTATTACCATAACGTTATACCTAGCAATAATTTAATAGATAAACCGAGAATATTTATATCTTTAACGACATACTTATAATGTTCTTATTCATAATATAACCTATTGATTACGTACGTAATATAGTACAATTTATCACACCTGGTCTCAATAATGAGTCAATACTAACTCTCTCTTTATTATAATATCAATGGACATTGTGCGTTAGATCAAATAAACCTTGCAAGAACCAAGTTAATTATATTTCATTACGTAGTTTTACTACATATAATTTATCAAGGCTATAATTCAACAAGAATCTCACGTATATTGGTACATATATTCTTATATGTTTATATTGACCAACACAGTTTCATCATCACATTAGTAGGGAGGATATGGCATTATTACTAACACTTGGCATTAGTGTGATAAAAGAGAGTATATGAAGAGAGAGATGAGGAGACGTGAGTATGAGAGAGGAGAGTAGAAAGAGTAGACACGAGAAGAAGAAGACACGAGAGCAATGCAGTAGAAAGATAGATCACCTCTTCAGAATCAGTTTTTTCTAGAATCTGCATAATGCTTTCCAAGTGGAAAGAGGATTGAAATTTGTTGTATGAGTTGATTCTCGTTC
>JABUQX010078687.1:50000-66937 GCA_015478945.1 Trachelipus rathkii
TAATAATAATATATATATATAATATATATATATATATAATATATATATATATATATAATAATAATAATAATGTATTATAATATGTATGTATGTATGTATATAGTAATATATATATTTTATATATAATAATAATATAATAATAATATATAATAATAATATATATATATATAATATATATATATAATATATATATATATATATATATATATATATATATAATAATATATATATATATTTATAATATATAATATAATATATAATAATAATAATAATAATATATATATACTAATATATAATAATAACCAATAATAACCAGCCATGCTAATAATATATAATATATATATGAAATGAAATAATAACCAATGTATATGTAATAACCAACTTAATATATATATATGTATATGTATATATATATATATATATATATATATATATATATAACTAATAATAATATATATATATATATATATATATATATATATATATTATATTTTATATATATATACATATATATATATATATATATATATATATATATATATATATATATATATATATATCTAATAACCTTATATATATATATATATATATATATATATATATATATATATATATCGCTCAGCACTTCCCCATTTCACAGACCCGTATTTTGCTCTTAATTTTGATGTTAAGCGCCCATGTCTCTCTCCCATAGCTAATTATCGGACTTAATATACTTGTATATATTATTGATTTAACTTTCCGAGGGATATGCCAATCCTTTAGTAGTTAGTAAAATGATGTTTAAATCTATTAAATTTATTATATCTATTAAATCTATTAAATTTACTACATACGTAAATAAGCTCTAGAGTTGCATCGTTCTCCGCTCATAATCATACGCCAAAATATTTAAAGTGGTCTGTTTTCCTTACTGTTTCTTCTCCCATTCTAATATTCACCTCCTCCTGGTCTCTTCCCATCAAAAGAATCTCTGTGTTTCCTCTACTGATCTTCATTCGTTTTATCGCCAACACCTTATCCCACACTACAATAAATCTTAACAAGACTCCCTCCGTCTCCAAGATTATGGCTAGGTCGTACGCTTAAACAAAGATCTCACCATCCAGCTTTCGTGCACCAGTCTGCCATAGTAGTCCATAGAAACTATAAACAAACTCGAAGAGAGAACGCTACTTTGCTTTACTCCTGTTGTAATCCTAAACCAATTGCTGTTTCCTGTCTGTGTTTTCACTTTGCATAAGCATTTAACATGCATTCTCTTTTTCGCTCTTATCAACTTACATTTCACATTGTATTCTCTCCTTTACAAGATATTTCATAAGATTTCTCTCTAGGATTCTCTCTTATATCTGCTATGTGCGTCATCATAACAATCCCACTATAATTTTTGCATTCATTTCTTTCTCTTATCATAATTTACTTTTCATAACTACAAGCATCACACCTCTATTATAATCGAATTTGTCCATCGTGAAACCACATTGAACTTACTTATAGATCTTTAATCGTACTATTAATCCGCACCATATTTTCCTCACACCATATATCAATTTAACAAATGGATGTAATTCAATATACCTACCCTCTATGTTAATATACTCCTAGCATCATCTCTAAACTATTAGTATAGTCCTCTTTGACTCTAGATCTAACTCATCGAGTTTAATATGCACCAGCACCTTCCCTGCCATTCACAGACTTTCCTACTACCTCTGACATCGTCCCGTTCCCTTTTCATACACCATATACCCTAAATATTTAACTCAAGACACTTGTTCTAGCTCCTCACCATCTAACAATAACTTCACACTGAGGAGGGTCCTCACTCACAACCATAACCTTACTCTTCTCCACGTTTACTTTCATGCCCCTCCTTTTACACACCCTAGCCAAAATCTCTCTACCAAGCCTCTCAAACTCTCTGTCCAATCGCCACACCAGAACCAAATCCCGCAGTATTATAGTCAGAGGCACCTCCACTCGAACTCCATTCTCCACCCATTCTAACCACTCATTATCTGCCGCATCCCCACCTCAATTCTTCTAAACCCATCCATGTATACAAGTTGAATACAAGGAGAAGAACACACCCCTGTCTTACTCCGCCTATGTAATCCTAACCAATCCCATGTGAGACACCATTATTTTCACGACGCTTCACTTATCGTATAATCTTTTGCATTCCATTCAGAAGACTATCCAAGCACCATATATCACTAACAGCCTGCCATAAAGCTTCCCTATATACTCTATCATACGCCTGTTGCAAACCCATAAACCATAAATACAATTTATCTCTTCATCCCTCATTTCTCAGATTTTATTTGTTTGCCAATGTATAAGATTGATCCACACATCCTCTACCACGTCCTAGCAAACGCACCTTGTCTCACCAATTCATCCTTCGCACTCGAGCCGCAGGATTATAATATTATATTCATATTATATATTTAATATATATTATTATATATATATCTATGATAAGAAAGGTTAGAGTATATACTATATATAATTTAATATAGATATATTTATTTATGTATATAATGGGAACAGGAATTTTATATACCCTTAGATCAATTTAAATAAATACATATTTAATATATATATAGATAATATCTATGAAAATATATATATTATATATATATATAAGATATACGGTATATATATATATATATATTACTATCTCTTATATATATTTATTACTATATAAATATATATAATATTTATATCAATCTTATATTTACTTATATATATCTTGTCTTCATCTACCTCACAGATCCCCGATTGGGGTCGACGGGTGTTCAACTTAAGCGAACAAATAGAGTAGAACAAATTGACGCACAGTTGAAAAGAGAAGCCCCCCCAGTGGTACTGTATCCCCTTTATACCCTTAATGAGAACGCGTCGCAGTCAGAAAATTCAACGTTAACAGTAGTCCAAGAGACTGGACCCTCACTGTTATATCTCTGTCATCATCAATGTAGGGTTCACCTCTTGGACCAAGTGGCCACAACCAGGACGCCCCCTCACAAAACCCACCTTCACTCCATAGCCCTTTCTTATCTCACCCTTCAAACCAAACTCACATCCTCTCCTTTCAGGCTCCTTTACTTGATCAATCCATTCTTGACAAGATAGTCTGTCAATTTCACAGCAAACAACCTATGCCATCCTTTCCATAAGACCAAAACCATCTCAATATAATCTCGTTTATTCTCTTATCATGACCTTTTCACACTACACAACTCCCTAATGCTTTTTATCATCTTCTCACACCCAAACTGGCCCTCAAATGTCCCATCGAACATTTTTGCTACCTTACTTAGATATCTAATGACCTCCGACACACTAGCTCTTCACTCCTCCTCCTCCATTAACACAGAGGTGTGTAAAAGAGGGTTTGAAAGTAAATGATAGATAAGAGAAAGATTATGAAAGTGAGTGAGTTAAATATTTAGGGTATATGTGGATGAAAGAGAATGGATGATGCAGAATGAGATAGAAAATTGGTTGGATGTAGAAGGACATTAAGTTTGAGTGTGCTAGGTTTGACGATTGAGGGGTATGTTGTGACCTGTGTAATATATATATTATAATAATAATATATATATATATATTATATATAAATATATTAATATAATATAATATAATATATATATATATATAAGATTGATAATATATATATATATATTAAATTCGAAATTCTATTTCACTGCTCCTCCAATCACTTAATTTAAACTCAATATATGGGAGTTAAAAAATTACTGAAAATCCTATCACTAGCAAACACTTTTGAAATAAATAAACACATCATTTGTCACTTACGTTCCGAGTATCCTCGTGCTCGACAGTATTATGTGTCTTGCCTACTTCCTTCTTCAATACTTCAACCATCTCATTCACGGTCCTTGTGGTAACCAACTCAAGAACTATAAAAATACAGACAAAAGTTTTTTTTGGTTTTTTTCATTGATTGAAACTATGTCGACAGTCGCTTCCTAACATCATTAAAGATTAATAATTCTTCCAAGTTGAGAGTTATTTCTTATCTAACTTCCGAATCAGGTGATTTAAAGAATTCGACGAGAACATCGATTCCCAATTCTTCGAAGAAATCTTCTCGTGTAAAGGGAGTACCTTCAATAGCTAGTAAACATCTAGCCACGACACGTTTTACATTGTTTTCAGCTGGTCCTTATAATAAGTTCAAGTAGCAGCTTGCTGCAGCCTGCTAATATAAAAGACATTAGTAAAAAAGTATTTAAATAAAAATCAATCAATAAATATATAATAATAATAATAATAATATAATAATAATAATAATGAACCTTCACCGATAAGCTGTTGAGCGAAAGAGTGTGACAAGCGGTACCTGCCTGCCCTCGGTATCTAGACAGCTGGACTGCTCGAGTTTACGCAAAAGATTATAAATGCATCGAATGAATCGGGCTCTTTCATTTGGATTAGCATGGCAAACCTGTTATAAATATAAAAAGACTATTAATCACAATTCTTTCCAGCTCAAGTTTTACTATCACTTTTCTTATTTTTTTTTAGTGTATTTTAACATTTGTGTAGGCAAAAGCAAGCAAACACAATATTTTAACCATCATTAAGTGTATTTAGAGAAAAGCAATAAACTGAAGCTAGAATTGATTTCTAATAAATTGCATTTTAGATTTCAGTCAAGGTTAGGGAGATGAATAAATTTATCTTCATTTTTTGTACAGTTTATTATTAACATTTAAAATGACAATCAATATTTTGAAACTGGGATTAACTTGCCTAATTTTTACAAAAAAGAAACAGGCAAAGAAGTAAGCTTAAGAAATAAAATGAATCTTATTATGTACTGTGCATATTATATTAAAATATACTTTACCTTGTATATAAGTTCAACTATAACCAACTGCAAAATATCACCAAATGAATTAACTTGATCAATGCACGTAGAAAGATAATTAAGGGCTCTTTCTTGATCTGCATGAATAAGCATCATAAAAGCATTGCGCTTGCAAGACATGTCTTGTTCAGTCTCGAGGAATGTAGATATCAACTCAGGGGCATCAGGAATAAGGAAATCAAAGATTTCTAAAAAGAAGAAGAAATATTACTATTACACCCTCTCAGAATATTAAATACCTACCAAGATAAAATTAGAATGCTAAATAAAACATGTTACATGTTATAGAGTAGATGAAAAATAGTGCCTATAGGCATAATATCCAAGGGGGAGAGTACCACTTAGAATTATTGTTTTGAGTGCAAAATTTACAATGTATTCTCATGATAATTTGAAATATTCTTTTACAAATTAGCAAAAACAATTTTTAGCATATTATACAAAACATGATATACTATATGTAGATGTAAAATTACATCTAATTAATTTCCAAGCGTTTATACCACTTATAATTATTATAAATGTTTTAATCAATAAACCAATTGATCAAATAAAATTTAATAACCTTTATCAAACAAATAACTAATACAAATCCATACGAATTCTCATTGAATAATAAAAATAAAGTGTAAAAGCAATGTGTATAACCCTGAGGTATAATATATTAAATTAATTTATTATTGTTAAAATTTTATTTAAATAAAAACAATAAAGAAATAATTTAATTTGAATCATCTTTTTTTTTTAGCTTGTAATATATATATAATTTCATATATAATCTATTTTTTCTTGAGGCTAATTAATGTTTAATATATACAAATATATTAACGTATTAATTATATTTAGTCCATAATAATAATTTATTTAATGAAAAATTAATATTATATTGTCGCCACCGTGGTAATAGTTTGGCCACAGTCCATAAGAATTTTAATCTATTTATATAAATTAATAACATTTATTAATATAAATTATATTACTTATATAATATTATAACTAAATATCCGTAAAATTTTATAGCTACCTTTTATATTTAGTAAATTTAATTATAAGATTATAGGCTCTTTGAAACCTTCCATAATACATTCAAATATCCATTAATCATTTATTTTCTATTTTAATAATAGTGAAAGATTAAGTATTTAATACTAAAAATATTATATATTATTAACTCTTATTAAATAATGATTTTCTAAAGCTATATATATATTTATGATGATCATTATCCCGCTTTCACGTTCAAGACAATTATATAAATCGACATCTTTACTGTATTTTGGTCAACCTCTGCATTCTTTTCCTCCTCCATATATATTTTTACATTACAAGAATTTTCACAGCCATTCTTTTTCAATCACACCCTCTTTATACCACACATAAATCTCTCCCTACTAAACTCAAATCTCCTAAACCATGAAAACAAACTAAATTCTCTTCCCTAAAATGTTAATTTTTTGGTAAGAAGAATCAGTTCCTCTCGCACAAATATCCCGATCCAAAATTCTTTGTGGATCAGTTTTGAAGCCACATAACTTAAGACGGGTATTTCGGTATATAGTACTTTTGGTAAATATTAGTGTTCAACCATATTCTTTCTATCCTTTATCCATTCACTATGAGTAATGACTTTCATCGTCCATCGGCGCGAGCTTATGGTGACTTGCGATATGTATCTCACCTAAACGGTTCCTTTTACAATAATATCATAGAGTCCGATCATCTCGACACGAAAAGCTGGGTCAAATGGATGAAATGTAACGAAATAGATCTGTTGTAAGTAGAAAGTTAAGAAGCGAGAGAGTTGTAAAAAATGTCAAATATTCGTAAAGGAACATAAATAATTTGTATTATTTCTCGAGTTGCCTAAACTCATGAATACCAAAGAATGATTATAGCGGTAAAACTCGGAATTCTCTAAAGTCATAGATGGAGTGTCAACAGGAGTTGCCGTGGCTGGTGTCAAAAATGAAATATATGAATAGAGAGTTCAGATGAACTAATTCCGCAATGAAAGCAGAAACGTCGTTATATATATGCACGAAATTTCTCAAGATAGAAAGTTATCTTCTGTTTAAAGGTATAAACTCAATTCACGCGTTATATGGTTATATCGTGTGTTAAGATGCTAGCTTCACTAGATTAAGAATCTTATTGTGAGTAAATAACAAGTTACGAGATATACAGAATGTAAAAATGTAAAAAGTTGAAGTTTGTCTAGGTCAATAATATTAAAAATAATTTAGAATATTCGGAAAAATATTATTTACTACTTATGATAATGCCATATTACCTATGTAATGGCTAGTAAAAAAATAATTTCCACCCAAAGTTGAAGAAAAACACGAATATCAGAAATATTTTTAGTCTCACACAATAGTCCATCTGAGAAACGTTGAGAGGAGTACAAATTTTGTATAATCTGCAATGAGCTCTGGAGGGGGGTAGGAGCTATCAGATTGTATGTTGGGGACATGAATGGTGGATAGGCTGATCAAAAAGGGATGGTTATAAAGGGGTTTTGGGGTGGCGGGAGAGAAGAGAGATGGTAGGAAGGTGATTGATTTCTGTGAAGAGAGCATGTAGTGTGTAGTAAGTAATACTTGTCTTTTAAACGACAACGAGTATCCTGAATACTAAGAGTGGTTAGTAGAGATGGTATCGAGAGTGAAAGGTAATGATTGATTTTGTGTTGGTGAAGAAGGGATGTTGAAGTATGTAATGGAGGTGTTAAATCAGTGAGGGTTTAGGAATGGGATTATCGAATCATTATATTGTTCTATGTAAAAATTAACTATTCGTTAGTGGGGGCTTGGATGGAAGGAAGTGATACGAAGGAAGCTAGTAAAATAAGGTGAGAAGTTTAAAGTGACAAGGCAATAAGGCTAAGTATGTAGAGCGTATAAGTAAATCGCGATGAATGTGAATCGAGTGATACTGACACAAACTGGGGGCAAATGAGAGGAAGCAATTCTGTTAAGTAGTGCAAAGGAAGTGTGTGGATGTATGCTAAAGCTAGGACAGTAATAATGTAACAGCGAATGTGAATGAACGTGGCTGAAAGCGGCTAAAGTAAAAAAGAAGCGTGGTTTTATGATACTAAAAGCAAATGATAGTTTCAAAAGAAAGATGCTTATGAATATATATTAAGGAGGAAAAAGAAATACTAAAAGGGCATACGTAGGAGAAAAGTAAATGAACAGTTTTGGAAGGAGGATGAATGAGGATATACAAGGGATTAGGAAAGCTCTTTTGGAAGAAGCGCGAAAGGTTAAGAAATGAGAATAAGGGGAATCTATATATAATATATGAATAGGGATGGTGCTTTTGAACTGATGAAATGATGTGAGGGCGTGTGGATAAAGAACACTTCGAAAATACTGCCGACATTTAACGTATGATGAGTGTTACGCGAATGTTGTGTGGTTTATGATGGTTCAAGAGGAATAAGTATTTTGGGGATGACGTCATTAGAAGGAGAGAATGGGTAGAGTGAGAAAGTTGAAGAATGGTCAAATCTGCATGTATAGATGAATTACTAGTGAAATAATCAAGACGGAGGCGAGATGGTTGATTGGATGGATTTGGAAGTATGGTATAAGCTATAGAGGGTATCGTTCCAAGGGATTGGAGGAGAGCGTAATAGTAACCACCTTATAATAAGGGTTATAAGTGTGACGAATAAAGGAAGAAATAGCTCTGTTCACAAAAAGTTAATTGAATGAGAATAAAAGTTTTTCATAGTGAAGTAATATAAATAAGGTGGGTAATGCTATCTTGCTGTACATAAAGTGTTGAGTGGTGTTGAAAGAGAGGTGTTGTGTGTGTGTTCATGTTGTAGGGTGTAAAGACTTGTCGTGGCTTCTGTTGGTGAGAGAGAGCAAAGAACACAAAGTGGAGATTAGGAGATAGGTAGTATAGAGAAAATGTAGAGAGATGAGTATCAAAGTATCGTGATGATAAGATGATGAAAACGACATGAAGATAGAGAAAGAATAGAAGAGAGAGACTGGAGATGTACGATAGATAAAATATAGATTATCTAACATATATTATTAGGATTCATCCAGGGCGTATGATGAGCTTATAACTATAGGTAAGCTTAATGGTAATCTAATATATAATATATATGATATATGGTGTTGGTGTAGGCTATATCTGAATAGGATCAATAAAAAAGTATATGTATAATGACGATAAGTGAATAATTAAGCCATGTGTAAGAATATAATAATGAGGATGTTAAATGGTGGAAATGTAGCTAATAATATAGACGTTTAGGAATTATGCGGAGTGACAGGTCTTGTAATGTCTCCTTGGTTATTCAAAAAGTAATTAACCTGGATGGTTAAAAAAATGAAAAAGATTCCAGAAATAGGTGATGGTTATATTATACTATAATCATATATATAGTATAATATTTATACTATATATATATTTTTCTACCACTATGGCTTGATGGACAATGTGAGTAAATGATCATTGAATGTATAAGGTTAAAGGAAGATAGATATATCTTTCTTGCAGAGTGTTCTGGAGCGATCATAGACACCATATCTACTAGAAGCAGTCTGGTTAACAGCGGTATTATAATGAATATTTAGTTCACTGTATGTGAGCGAAATTCACTATGAAGAGAGTTATATTGAAGAGATATATATGACTATAAGTAGTAGATTTGCAGGTTATATGTAAAAGTGATGAGTGAGTTTATTAAAAAGAAACTGAGTAAGGATAAAAAGACTGTAAAGGTATATGAGGTTGTGAAATAGAAGGACAGTCCTCGTTGATATGAAAAGTATCTTGATCTAGTGAATGGCAAGCTGGAGCTAAAGTATGAGTTATCTGTAATATTTTAAACTTAATATAATTAAAATAATTAATAATAATTAGAATAAAATAATGGTAATATTAAATTTTTTTTTGAATGAGAATGAAAAATGTGGGTAGACGTAACTGATAATAATAATAATCAGAAGAATAATAATAATAATAATATATATAGTATGAGATAAAGTAAGTGAAAAATAAGAATAAAGGTAGAATACTATAATGAGATAATTGACAAAATAAAATAAAATCAGATATTAATGAAGATAGTATTAGATAATATAAGTGAATAAGATCAATTACGAAAGTACTCGCATTGAGAAGTCATTTAGATGAGGATGTGTAATTATGTTATTGTTAAATCTGTGTTAATTGATGGTGGTGAGTACATAATTGAGTTCATGAGTTTAATTAATAAGAGTAATAATAATCATAAAGGTTCAAATCAGTGTCAGATATAATAATGATTTGAGAGATCTCGAATCTTATAATAAGTGAGATAATTATTAGTGGATGTATGAAATAAGAAAATAATAAGTAATATGCTAGGAAATAGTACAATTAGATCTGTAAAAATGTGAAAACATGTTGAATTAGCTGGTGTGAAGAAAGGGTAAATGATCGAGATAAATGAACAGTATGTTGAACTGATATGTATGGTATAATATAGTGAATAAAGTATAGAAAGAAAAGTCGGCATATTGAGTTAATGCAGGATAGATTATATATAGCGGAGGTGTGGAAACGACCGCTGGGAGACCGAAGAGAAAGTGGATTGAGTCGTGAACAAATGTCTGAAGGACGAGAAATGTGAGTTTGCGAGGCGGAACTAAGCATATAGGAAAGGGGGAGAAATGCGGGTTTTATAGGCATGGGCCACCTGGGCCAGGGATAAACCCTATAACAATTGACGATCTTACCATAGTTGATAGGGATCCGTCGCGTCATGATCTTCTAGGGTGCTGGATTTCTGTCTGTGAGACGAGCTCTCACATTAATTGACGAGGGGCGAAGGCTGGGCTTTCTTTTCGAACTGTGTCATGTTCTTCTACTGCTTTTCTTTTCCGATGCTGTAGCGCACCTTACCCCAATCTGGGCAAAGAGGAGAGAATTTCACCCAATATATATACTTAATATATATATTTAATATATATATAATATATTATATATTAATATTCATATATATATATTTTTTTTGTTTTTTTTTTTTTTACAGATACCACCACTCACGGGCCTGGCCCCTTTTCAAGGGGGGAGGAAATAAAAATACATGAAAACCACCAATCCTAACGAAATCTTTAGTGAGCGCAGCACGGTTTTAAAGAAAGGAAGATTGAATACATTGGAAAAACAGGAAATGGCAAGGATCCACAGAACAGAGTGGCTGTAAAGAAGATGCCACCAACAACGACGAGGTCTGGGATTCGATGCTCACGCAACATTCAATTGCGAGAGCATGTTCACCCTTTGTATTGCAGAGGGCGACGCAATGGAGTGGAATGCGAGCGAGCCAACTCCCACTGAGCATTTGCCGCTGTGTACCTATAGAAAAGAGATAGTGCGCCAACGTCACCTTCGCAGAGATAGAGGGTCAAGAGAGTTGAAAGTAGGGGACGTTTTTAAGTCTCTTAGCTTTAGACTCAAACTCTTTCCAATAGAAGGGTGGAGCAGCCCCCCCAGATGTAGAACAGTACTCCCAAGCAGGCGATAAGCACTTAATAATCGGCAGATAGCTGTCAGAAGAAAAAATTCCCGCAGCCCTGAACAGAACTCCCAGCTTCTTTGAGGCCACCTTGGCAACCTTTGTGATATGAGTTTCCAAGACAATTTGTTGTTTATGTTCAGACCAGAATGTTAATGTTGTCTCAGGTGAGACGTCTAGAACGCGTCAGACAAAAAATAGGAATTAGGAGGTGTTTTTGATGAGGAGATGTAAGAGTTGAGTGTTTTCAAAGAGTTGAATTTCACATGTTGCGGCGTGATGGCCCCACCGGGAAATCCCATCCAGTCTGCAAGAAAAGAAGCGGAAAGCTGAAGTCGCAAGGCAACTCCTAGATGCAAAAGAGGAGCATATTTGAAACGAGTGGAAGAATGGAGAGTTGAGTCGTCGGCATAGAGTGAATACTTGGTAAGATAGAGGGGAGGTCAGTTGATGAAAAGTTAAGAATAAAGTTGGAATCAAAACAACCTTTGAGGCAACACAAAATTAACAGGAATAGGAGGAAAGAAGTCGCTCCATCAACGAGTGCTGAATGGAGCGACCAGAGAGAGAAAACTATGCAAGAGTAAGCAAAGAGAAGGGGAAACCCAAAGGAGGGCTTAGAGAGTAGCGACGCAGCCATACTCGATCAAAAGTCTTTGATATGTCGAGCGCCCCACAAGACTCCCATAGTCCCTAAGAGCAGAGACCATAAATCAGTTACGGATATAGGATAGTATGTCCCCAGTTGACCTCGGGCGTCGAAAGCCATACTGGTGGAATAGAAGGAAATGAGACTCCAGTGATCCAGGAAATGAGAATTAAGAAGAGTTTCAAAATTTTAGAGAATACAAGTGTAGAGCCTATAGGACACGTAGTTAGACAGGATCAGCAGCGCTACCCTGTTCACGGATTGCTGGACATAGCGCCGCTTCAGCACTAGAAATGTACTAAGCTCTATTAGCATAGAGCAGAGGCTTGAAACGAGGACAGGGGCCAGCTCGGCAGCACACACTCCCTCAAAACACGGAGGCAATCCATCCGGGCCACTAGCCTTCCGATGTTCATAGATCTCAGAATCCCATGCACCGATCATGCGTAATCACACGGGAAGAGGCATAGAAACCTGAGAGGAGAAGAAGCAGGAGGGAGGATGCCGGAATCGTCCAGGTAATAGATAGAAGATGAAAAGATGCCGAAGAGATTAGCACTTTTAGTAGGAGACTGTATCAGCAACAGAATCATCAGAGCGAATTATAGGAGGAAAGCAGATTACAAAAGTTATATAGAAATGTTTTGCAAGAGCAGAAATTTTTATCAAGTAGGAGAGCCAAGTAGCCGTTGTCCACTTTCTTGTTTGTGAAAGCGCGCTTTAGCTGTCGAAATATACCCTGCCAACGATTCCGGAGCAGAATGGAATTTAGTAAGAGTGATAGCGAACGAGATTTTTTCAATGGCCCGATAGCATGTCTCTTCTCAGCTGAATGGACGAAGACATCTCATCGAACCATGATTTAGTTGAGGAAAAGATTAGTTGAAATGGAATGAACCCGCTCATTCCCTCGGTTGATTACAGCCCTACCTTTTCAGCAGTGAGCGAAGCATCCTCCGAGTCAAAGCAAGATCACTCAAAGCTATTAGTTTGCAAAGATAACGTACCGCAACCCGCCCCCCACATTAGCCCGATTAAGTGCCAAGAAAGTACGTTTGGAGCTGTGGAGCCTGCTGGAAGAAAAAGTTTTAAATTAGAGCTACAAGATTGTTGTCATAATTACCGATAGGAGGGGAAAATGGTGTATTTACATCGAGAAGGCATTAGTGGCTGAACAAAATCAAGCGCATGTTCAAGATTGGTCTAGGACGACTTGGATATGGTAGGTTCTTTAATTAACTGCTTCCAGATCGTTCATAGCATTTAAAATAGAACTGTAAAATTTAAGCGCCTCCTCCACCTCCTGACTCAGTATGAGAGGAGCCCAACCAGCATTGTGGTGTACGTTTGAATCCCCTAAATAGAGGAATCTCAGCATTGGATGGGAAAAAGTAACAGTCTATGGGAGTCGAGTAGAAATATTCAAAAAGAGGTGAAATTCTGTTCAGTTAAGGGGAGCAGCATAGCAGAAACAACAGCATAATGGTGTAGTAGGCGAGAAGACTTTTTAAGCCATCTAGAACTATCAATTAGGAGATTCAGATTCTCGAGAACGTGTTTCAGGAGTGTTAATGTTAATATAAGGCACAGACTCACCATTAGTCGAAATTATAGCAAAAATCTAATAGTTGGATGATATTTAGTTTATTTGAAAAAGAGTCCCTGGCTAGCGGGTCTCAGCAGTAAATAAAATGTTAGGTACAGAGTTCAGCGCAGAGGGAATTACACAGGACTTCATGGTTAGCTTTCAGGCCAAGGACGTTAGCAAAGTCAATAGAGACCCCAGCCTGCGCCCACCCCACATTTCTCTGGTCCAGTCATTCAAACGGACACCCACACAAATAAAACACACACAATCGACTACACACACAGCCCAGCCAAAAGCCCACTGGATTGGGTTTTACTGAAAAACCTGCACAACTACAAACAAACAAACCACACCAACATCACAACTACACAGATCTCGACAAAAAAAAAATGATAAAGTAAAAAAAATAAGCGCAAATAAATTCTATTAAAACCCTTAAAAATTTAAAATTATTTTAATTATGTTTTATAAAAATGAAAACAAAACTAACTTAATAATACGCTCCGGCGATAATATGTAAGTATTATAAAACTTATAAGTTAAAAAAGATCCACACACACACACACATAATATATATAACTATACTATAATATATAAATTAATTAATTATATATATATTATAATATATATATATATATTATATACTAAGAATATATACTACTATATATATAATATATTAATATAATATTAATATTATAATATATATAATATATATTATATATATTAAATATAAATTAATTTATATTATAGAATGCTAGATATGTATATATGTATTAATATATATATAGTATATGTAGTATTAGATATATTATTAATATAGGTACCTAATCATGTTATAAAAAATATATTAGTATAAATTTCAATTAATATATATATTCAATAAATATATTTATTACAATAAAACTATATTATCTTATATATATATTATAAAATTATAAGTAATAAGAGTGGCTATATATAGACACAGTAATTTCTATCTAAACATATTAAAGAATGAACCACTGCGGTTACATAACTGTTCCATTGAAATTGTCTATATATATACTATATATAGTGGTAATCCATAGTATAGACTGATTCAGGTTCAGGTTCTTATAATAGTCATTTGTACATAAAGTAAAGGCTATCATGCAATGAAAGTAAGATACCTCTAGATAAATTACCATTAATAGGTAATGACAGATGAATCTACGCTAAAATGTATATTCAATATAATTATAATTATTATTAGTAAATGTGTGAGAAGAATGAATTAAGGCTAAAATGAGTCAGTATAGTAAAGGAACTCCCACTCTATAAATTATAATTAACTATTACTACTATAATATGTTATTTAAATTATTAACTATAATAATATATAATAAATTAATATTCCATTGAATTAAGTCACAGTATAAATAATGTTATTGTATGTAATATATGTATAGATGAAAAATAAATATAAAGTAGATAAATTTATAATACCAATAGTAGCATTTATAATATGCATATAATATTAAGTATATATCATTATTTATAATTAATGATTTTACCTCTGGAGTGTTTCGAACAATTACCCAAAAAAAAAACTGAGTACGAGAATTATTTATTGTAATAATAGTATATGGTATCCTATCTAATAAGCATACATAATCTAAATCACTTTATCATATCAGGAAATATTTGGCAGTATATCTTTACCATTTATATACTAGGATGAGTATTGAATAGATTTTCTTCTCACATAAGCTGAGCATATTTGCATTAAGGATCACCGTTTCATCTATCCAAAGAATTAGCACTTATTAAAATATAAAATATTTCTAGATAATCCTTACTAATTGTAGAAGGTAGTTTACAAACTTTTGGCACATACCATCTAAATTTGAGATGATTAAATCTATTATTATGAATATTCTGGATAACAAATTATATACTATTATACATTTATCTTAAATTTCATTATAGCTTAAAATATAAATAATTAAAAGACAATTAAAATTACTATTAATTGTTCCATTTAAATTAAAAAATAAATAATAACAAATTAACTTATATTACAATAAGTTAAAATCAAACAGCGATTATTCATATAAAGGACACTCTAACACCTTTCAAAGCCACAAATAAACTATATCAAGAGCTAATGTTCTTATCTAAGAAATATAGGTTTCTCAAATTATTACTTGAATGAAGTATATAATGCTAAAAATCTCATTTTAAATTAAAAGTTGTTGATTATATTAAAACACTCACTATAAATTCACATATATTAGTAACTACCTTATATAATACAGAAGATACATCATATAGATATAACTACCAGAATCTTGTCCAATATTGAGTATTTCTAGCTAGGTTGTTCATGCATCTGACACAGCTTGGTTCGCAGCATTAGAACACATGCTTGTTCTATTGCTGCCATTTTAAGACTTACTTGTTCTAATCAATGCACTACAAATTTATTTAATACTGAGAAAATAAAATAAATTAAATAAATATAATAAATAAGTAAATAATAATAAATAAATAAATAATAGAAATTTATAATAATTATAGTAATAATATTATAATAATACATAATATAAAATAATAATATAAATAATAAGTGTAATAGTTTTTGATGAATATTGTAATATAATTGGTGATAAGATACAATGTAAAACAAATATTACAAAATTTCATTTAAATATTATCCTTTCTCTATCACCTAATCCTAATAATTGTATCATAGGTGACACTCAATATACTATGAATAATAACATATACCTTAAATCTTAAGGTATTTTATTAGATGTACAAATATAAATTTAATGATTTTAGCCTCCATTTTCTTATGCTGTATAACTCATATTTGCACATATATTCTACCGACAAATTTTCTGAATAACTTTAAAGCAGAAATAAATATATGTTAAGTAAAAAAAAAAAAATAGCATTATTATATTAAAAATAAATTGCACAAAAAGATTGATTTTATAATATCCTTAGTTTAATTTATTATTTTAATATTCTTTTCTACTTGAAAAAATAAATTAAACCCTACTTCAATTAAGCTTATATGTAAATAACTGCCATATAAAATAATAAATAAAAAAAAAAATAAAAAATAAAAAAAAAAAAAAAAAAAAAAAAAAAAAAAAAAAATTGATCATAGATATATCAGTTTTCATTAATTATTTCACCATTTTCAATAGCTTAAAAAAATATAGAGAGTATATAAGTAATATATTATAAAATATTATACTAATTAATGACTATAATAAGTATATTATGTGTATAGTGC
>JABUQX010078688.1:0-2500 GCA_015478945.1 Trachelipus rathkii
GTCCCAGACACCCTTTACGGACTTATAACCGTCATTTTCAAGATCTATCAGGTTCTCGAATAACATATAAAAGATACCAAATATGGGACAAACGAATATTTATTAAACTTAGCACGCGCACCGGCTTGCCAGCACCGTGCTGATGCCACTCCGACTCGCTCAGACTTCCTGACTCCTTCCCAACTCTTTCCATTCTCCCTCCTCTTCCTCCTTCCTCCATCCTTCCTCCTTTTTCGTATCCTTCTCTTCTTCTTCTTCTTCCTCTGTTTGCATTCCATGCATTTCTTTCTTTTTTTCAAGAAGGGACCCCCCTCCGGGGGGTTCCCTGTTAACTCCGAAGCCGGAATCCGACTCACCAACTCCGTCTTCAACTCGATCCTCTACCCAGCGCCTCCAAATTTCAGTCCTTCTACGATCAATTTAATTTTTAGGGGGCTGCGCCCTACCCCCTTAAGGGGGGGGGGCGTAGGGATGGTACGTAAGCCTGTGCGGTGCGGGCCATATACGGGTTATAATATATGTATATTTATTTATTTATTTATTTTTTATTTATTTATTAATTTATTTATTAATTATTTATTAATTAATTTATTTATTAATTATTTATAATTAATTTAATTAATTAATTTATTTATTAAGTTATTTAATTTTATTAATTCGAAAAAAAAGCTCGCTTTTTTTGCGTCGATCGAAAGGGGTAGTGCGCCGGCCCTTTTACCGTGGAATTTTATTGCAAAATTTTCCCACGACCCCGGGATAGTAGTGCACAACTACAACGATTAATCGACTGAATTTTAAATAATTTTCTTTCGATTATATTTTTTAGTGTTACAAGAGCCATACGCAGAAGCACGTAGGAAGAACGGAATTTAAACATCGATAATAGGGGTAATTCGATCAACGATAATCGATTGGAAAAAAAGCGGTCAAAAATGATCTGATCGAATCATTTAAAACCTTCTAGGAACCCAAAAAACCGTCTGGGGGGCTCCGCCCCCTTTTTGGGGGTAAAACCCTTGAGTTCAGGCTGAAAACCTCTTAAGTCGGTCTTCCAGACCTTAAATTCGGTCTCACCGACCTGAAAAACCCTAACTTTGACGTATCAAGCGTCAAAATCTAATGAAATGATGGAATGCAACAAGTGTGCAACTTCGGTTTGCCAATTCGGATTTCATTTTGGCTGTCAGTTGTGCCTGCCTTATACTTATATAGTGATATATATATATATATATATATATATATATAATATATATATATATATATATATATTTATATATATATATATATATTATATATATATACGGTATATATATATATATATATATATATATATAGTATATATATAATATATATATATAATATATTATAATATATATATATTATATATAATATATATATATATATATATATATATGATAAATGTTAAAACTTATTAATCATTTTTCCAATTTTTTTGTGCAAATTAATAATACTTAAGAACTGAATAGAGTTGTTTAATTTTTGATTACTAATATTAATATATATATATATATAATATATTATATATATATATCTTGAAAATTCGTTGAATCGCGGCAAAAACTTATCTTTTTCCGTTGCTTCTACTTTTTTTTATATATATTGTTTTTTTACGGAATCTTTACCGGACGAAAGCTATTGGCAAGTATGAGCGGTTTAATTAAAATTACCTTTTGTCATTAAAGTTTTAAAATTTTATATTTGATTAATTTAAAGCATTACATTTAAAATGTTGAAGATCCGTATCCGCATGTGAGAAAGTTTAAGTTCTAACGACATTAATGATAGTTACTAACTCTTAACCTCAGTTATACCGGCTCGTTATTGCTTCATTAATAATTTCAGCAAGTTTGTGGTTGCTAAGAGTTTTAATAATAATAATACTGGTTGCGGGCAAACTGAAAAGTTTATGGGTTTTTCCGATCCTAATATATAGTATATATAATATAATATATATCTATATATATATGATATAGTACTATATATACTTATATATATATATATATATATCTATTATATATATATATATATATATATAATATATAGATATACATAATATATATATAATAAACGTATACATAATATATAATATATATAAGTATACTATAATTATATATATATAATCTATATATATATATTATAATAGTTATATATATATATATATATAATTATATATATATATTTATATATATATATATATTAGTATATATATAGATATATATATACCTATATATACCGTATATCTATATAACTATCGATTAGATCATTATATTAAATAGAAAACGGATTATCTTTGTCGTGTGTGTGCGTGTGTGTGAAGTAATTGTTCCTTAATGTTTTGTAATAAAAATATATTTGGGCCATTCTATTATATTTTAATGTATTTCAGAAATGGTAGCTAAATACGTGGTAATTAACTGGCATATCGACTCTTTTATATAATACATATATATATATATATATATATATATATATATATATA
>JABUQX010078688.1:7500-12597 GCA_015478945.1 Trachelipus rathkii
ATTTAAAAAACACTTGTAAATATTCATTAACATTTTATAAACAAATAAATGACATTTTGTAGGCATGATTTAAATAAACTTTCAATGAAAAACGATGCAAAATTACTACTGTAGTAGTGACGCACTGTTGTTTCTAAGAAGAGTTTCCAGATACCACAGATTAAAAAAAAAAAATATTTGTGGCGGGAAACTGCAGGCGAAACCTTGAGCGAATAAACAATCTACTTATGTTTATACTTGAATATGACATATGTATCGTGAGTGGTGGCAAGCAGTTTAAAAAGTAAAAATACCCAAGCATGCATTATCAAAATTTTATAGAGCAAAATAAATATATGAATATTTGGCAGCAAAAAATAAATAAATAAATAAAAAGATTGTTTTCAAATATGTTCGTTTTGAAGATGATAGGATAAGATTTTTTAAATAATTTCGTTCTACTTTTATTGTTGCGGTTATTGTATATATATATACATACAAGCTTAACAAACTTATATAGGAGTCTTCGTATTAAGATTGAGGGACAGGTATGAAGCAGAATAAGTGTTATTTTAGAATATAATTCAATTCCATTAGTGAATTACAATTTTATGCATCTTACCATATGTGTGTATATATATATATGTATATATGTCTCTCTCTCTCTCTCTCATATATATATATACTCTCTCTCTCTCTCTCTCTCTCTCTCTATATATATATATATATATATATATAGGGTGCCCCCAAAGAACAAACAGAAAAAATTACATATGGAAGGATGGGGTAGGGTGGGGGTGAAGGGGCGGGTGGTTTGATATATATATATATATATATATATATATATATATATATATATATATATATATATATATATATATATATTTATATATATATATATATATAAATATATATATATATATATATATATATATATATATATATATATGTGTATATATATATAAATAAATCTCTATCTCTCTCTGTCTCGCTCTCTCCACTGTGGTCTCTCTCGTCCATTCTCTTCTCCATTCATTATTGTCCGGGCTCCATTCACATTAATACTCATCCACCCACCTACTTTCTGCTCTATATATATATATATATATATATATATATATATATATATATATATATATATATATATATATATATATATATATATATATATATATATATATATATATATATATATATATATATATGCAAAATAATTTTGTGTGTGTTCTGATTCAAGGTGCATTCTGAATATATGGTGGATAGTGATGAGATGGTGTATCGTATCTATAGATTATGTGTTAATAAGTTATATAATATATGTTAAATAAGTTCTCATATTCGTTAAAGCAGTTATTAATTACTCCAATAATGCTGAGCGTAGAACATTAATAAGTACTATGATTATTTCCGTAAACTGTAGATATTACTTTTTTTCGATGATCTAATTTTATCTTCTATTGTTCTCTCCGAATCATTTAACTTTGGTTGGATGGTCAACTACCTTTTGAATATATAAATTATAATTAGAAATATAGAGACAGTAAGAAGCCACATGGGCCTGTAGAGACTGTCCCAGTCAATCTAATAGAACCAATCACTAAACATGCTCGTGCAAAGCACCCTACGGCTTCTCAATAACTTTCGTACTAAACACAAAGTCTCCCACTAAAAGAAAAAAACTATATGCTAACCAAGCTACAAGCTATAATAACTTTGTTATAGTCATAACATGCAGTTTAATCTTAATAACTACTGTAACTAAAAAGCCGCCAATTTGGCTTACCCAAACCATCCATATACCTATCCAATCCTTTCTTAAATATTGCAATCGAGTCGCGCTCAACAACCTCCTGTGACAAAATATTCCGAAAGTTAACAACCCTATATCGAATGAATGATTTCTTAAATCAAGATAGCATACCTTCTTAATTTCCTTACTGTACCGTCTGGTTTCCCGTCTGTGGTCTATTATGAAGAATTTATTGGTCTCCGTATTGTCCATATATGTAAATATTTTGTATACTTGTATCATCTCCCCTCTGAGAAATCGCCTTTTTACAAACATTTCCTATCCAGCCTCTCCTCCCCTTGTAGCTCTCTTACCCTCCCGATATCATCCTTGTTACTCTGCGTTGCACTCTCTCTTTCTAGCATATCTATGACTTTCCAACAAGGGGTTCAAACTTGTGCACAGTACTCTAATACTAGCCTAATATAGCTATTATACAGTTTACTTACAACTTTCTTGTAACCGACTTATTTGAGATTTATTGCCTATCTTATTAGCTTTATTCCCTTCCAAACACTGATTAGCACTTTCATATCATTGATTATAATCACAATCTTTTCTTGGTCCACAAATAAGCCAATCCCCATTCTTATCGTAGTTAAAACTTTTATTTGAGTAACCTAGGTAAGAACCTTGCGCTCTTTACTATTAAGTCATTTGCCCTCTGCCTAACTAAGGTGGCCACTTTGGTATCATCTGCAAATTTAGAAACCTTGCATTTAAGTCCCTGGTCTAAACCTTCCTGCCTATATATATATATATATATATACTATATATATATATATATATATATATATATATATATATATATATATATATATATATATATATATATATATATATATATATATATATATATATTACAAAAATCGAAACAAAGATGAAATTTGAAAAAAGAATTGATTTATTTTTTATCTCATCTGGTCAGTCATCGCCGCATCAATAGATGACTGGACGCTTCGCCACTGATCAAAAGCTTTGCGAAGTATAAATATATAATATTAACTGGATCTCCTCGGTCAATGCAGCCAATAATGTATTCCATAAATTCTAAAAGTTTTTTTCTGACATGACCTACCCATCCTAAAACCATATATTTCTCTATATGACCTTTCAGTAACTTTTCCGAAACTTTTACAACCAGAGATGTTAAGCTAACTGGCCTATAATTTCCCAAATCTTCCTTACTACCTTTCTTATAAATAGCACAACATATGTTGTTTTCCAGTCGTCTGGTACCTCACCAAATGTTATAGATCGTTTAAAAATGAAATACTGTGAATTTGTAATGCTGCTACTACCCTCCTTCAGAATTCTACCGTATATATATCATCAGGACCTATGGTCCAGTAAAGATTTAATATCTTTTACCTCAAATTCAAATTCTGTAAGTCTATTTATTACATGCATACCAGAACTATTAGTCTCCAAACTATTATCCAATCTTTCCTCAGTAAAAATTGACACAATAGGCATTGAAAATGTTTACCAACTCCTTATCTGAACTCAATAAATTTTTATTAATTTTAATTGGATCAATTGTCCTATTCTTACTTTTAAATTTATAAAAGCTAGAAAACTTCTTCGGGTCCTTATTACTATTCCTTGCTAAATTAATTCCTGCTCTCTCTCTCTCTCTCTCTCTCTCTCTCTCTCTCTCTCTCTCTCTCTCTCTCTCTCTCTCTCTCTCTCTCTCTCTCTCTCTCTCTCTCTCTCTCTCTCTCTCTCTCTCTCTCTCTCTCTCTCTCTCTCTCTCTCTCTCTCTCTCTCTCTCTCTCTCTCTCTCTCTCTCTCTCTCTCTCTCTCTTGGCCTTTAATATTGAGACTGGTTAAGTTCATTTCTATTTTTCCCATAATTTTCAAAATCCTCCTCCCTATTACTACCTTGAATATTTTAAAACATCTGCGCTTTTCGTTGATTTTCTTTTCGCCACCTTAATGGATTTATCTTTAAAATATACTGACTGGAATATTCATTAAAATTTGCTTAAAATGTTCCTTCATGATAAAACAGTTTTGGTCTTTAAACTCTTTATTCCAGTCAATTATACTAAGCATGTCTCGAAATTTGGTAAAATCGCCATTTCGAATCGATCTTTCTTATTAACTTGCAATTTGTCCCAAGTATAAAAAAAAACTTATTCTTCTATTGCTAATTAGTTGATTGGCAATATTACGACAGAATTGTATTGAACGAATTTTTCTTTCAAAATTCTTTAATGCTTTCATATAAATATATAAATAAAGGTAAAACTGGAAGAATAAAAGTATTAAAAAAAAAAAAATTAAACATTTTAGATTTAGACATATTTTAGTTTAACTTAACATTAAACCTGTCTCTTAAGTTAACATTTTTATTATTATTATTCTTTCCTTTCCATTCCCCTCCATTCCTCCCTCTCTCTCTCTCTCTCTACTCTCTCTCTCTCTCTCTCTCTCTCTCTATATATATATATATATATATATATATATATATACTATATATATATATATATATATATATATATATATATATATATATATATATATATATATAAATATATATATATATATATATATATATATATATATATATATATATATATATTCATGGAATCAACTCCAAAATAAAAAAAAAAAACGTTTTAGTAAAGATACTCAATATATATATATATATATATATATATATATATATATATATATATATATATATATATATATATATATATATATATATATATATATATATTTATATATATATATATATATATATACATATATATATATACATATATATATATATATATATATATATATATATATATATATATATATATATATATAGAGAGAGAGAGAGAGAGGAGAGAGGAGAGAGAGAGAGAGAGAGAGAGAGAGAGAGAGAGAGAGAGAGAGAGCACAGTAGTAAAAGTTTTTGTAGTCTCAGCTGATATATATATATATATATATATATATATATATATATACTTGAATATATATATATATATATATATATATATATATATATATATATAGAGAGAGAGAGAGAGAGAGAGAGAGAGAGAGAATTTTAAAATTAAAAAAATTTTTCAATGATATATATATATATATATATATATATATATATATATATATATATATATATATATATATATATATATATATATATATATATATATATATATATATATATATATATATATATATTTGAATGAATGCTGAGAATTAAAGTTAATAAATGGATTATTTTGTGCTTATAAAACTTAGGTACTCAAGAATTTTTTAGGAAAAATTACTGGTCAGGATATTAATATATATATATATATATATATATATATATATATATATATACA
>JABUQX010078689.1:0-2500 GCA_015478945.1 Trachelipus rathkii
CACTTTTTAAAACTTTCATTAAAACTTTCTTCATTACAACCCAGACATATAAACTATTCTGAAAAAAATTGCATTCTACATAAACCATAACAATGATTCCCACTAGCTTTCGCCGGCTTCAGCACGGGCTTCTTCAGGTGAGACAATGCCAGACAATAAAGCTATCTATTGGTTCCGATCCAAAACAGATGGGAGTTTTTTAACGATTAAGAAGGTGTGAATTATTCATTTTATTATGGTCCTTTTGTAAAATCTTGTGTGTTTTTCATTACTGAATTATGTGTGTCGTCTATGTTTACCTCTCCCGCTATTTTATTAAAGTTGCTACTGTCCTTTGTACAGGATCGATCAATTTTCTTTTGTTGTTATCAGAGACAATAATTATAGGTAATATGTTATCAATATTAATTCTATCGTTGAAACTTCCCCATATCGCTGGGTTAAAGCTGAATTTAGGTCTGCAGAGATTTAGGATCATATCTATGTTAGAGGAATTTGCTCCTATTATCAATAATTACAGTGTCGCCATCATATATTATCTGTACAATCATGGCAGGGAATAATATAAATACATTGCCTATCGGTAACATTGTTAAATTTATTAGGCTTCACTGAAGGGCTAGATCCAATTTGGAGCCTGGGACGGGCCCCAGTTTTCACCCCACATAAAAATGGACATAAAATTCGGAATTCTCAGCCGATTTTGACTATATAAACACCAAAATGTAGCTTTTTTTGCACTCTAAAACGTTGATTTCTGGTGTTTTTCTGTGTCTGTAGTCATTCTTTCAGAATTTTTCAATTTTCAATTTTCATGTTTTTGACATTCTTCAAAATATCTTCCAGAATTTTTTCCGAAATGACTTCAAACTTGAAATATGCAATAGATAGGTGCTATTGAATGTAAAAAAGTACAGAAGTACTTTTTCGATTTTTGAGTTTTGTGCTCAGCGATTGGTCCAATTTCCAAACCCATTTTTTTTGGACTTTGAACATGAGAAAAAGTTGCTCCGATAATTTTTTTTCTTTGCGGGCGAACGTGGATGAAATTTTCAGAGCGATATTGTAGTGTGGGCAAGATGCATCTTATTTTACTGTAAATAATATTTGTGTATACTCAAAAAATTGTTTTTAAAAAATTTTCGAGAATTTTTTTTTTTTTGAAAATTTGTTCCAAGAACAAATCAAAAACTAATGCATATACAAAGAAATGATTTAAGGTAAAAAATGTGCATCTCCCCTGACTACAATAAAGCCCTGAAATTTTATCCAGTTCGGCCCGAACAAAAAAAAATATATGCAATTTTTTTTCATTTTCAAAATCCCCCAAAAATTGGTTTGGAAATTGGACAACGCTGAGCACAAAACTCAAAAAATCTAAAAAGTACTTCTTTACTTTTTTAAATAATAGACCTATCTATGACATATTTTCAATTTGAAATCATTTCGGGAAAGAATTCTGGAAGATATTTTTGAAGAATAGTCAAAAAAAACATGAAAAATAGAACAATCTGAAAAAAATTGAAAGAGATGACTACAGACCAGCGGAAAAAAACACCGGAAAACAACGTTTTAGAGTGCAAAAAAAGCTACATTTTGGTGGATTATATAGTTAAAATCGGCTGAAATTCCGAATTTTGTGTCCAATTTTTAGGTGGGGCTGAAAATGGGGCCCGTCCCAGGCTCCAAATTGGATCTAGCCCTTCAAACTTTTTTTAAGTGGTAATGTGTTTGTTGGGGTAGTGACAATATTTTTGGCAATATTTTTTTAACATAATTAGGAAGAGGAAACGGGACTGATAAATAGGTAATATTCTCTTCTTGACGTGCTGGGTTATGACCATGGTAGAACCTATCCTTTGCTTTCTTCAACGCTTTATTAATAATAAAGAACGGGTATTGTAAGGTTTCAAATGTTTTAAACAAAAAGTCAAACTCTTCATTTAACGTTGATGGGGAACAAATTCGCAATGCACGTAAAAACAATGCAGAAAGGGTACCAGTTTTTGTATTATTTGAATGAGTCGATTTCCTATATACTGAAAAAGTTAAAATGTCACTAGAATGCCAGTCAACTAAGGTGTCCAGATAAGGCAAAGATTTATTGTTAGGAATCTCAATTGTAAATTGCAGGTTATTGTTATAAGAGTTAATAAACGCTAAAATCTCATGAGGATTTTCTTGAAGGGGAATAGCGCAAAACACATCGTCCACGTACCTGAACCAATGAAGATTTGTGAACAAGGGATGGGGAAAAAAATGATATTTCTCAACAAGCTCCATAAATAAGTTGCTGATGATGGGGGAAAGCGGTGAACCCATACTCAAACCATACTTCTGCTTGTAAAAATTGCCATTATAATGAAAAAAATTATGTTCCAATGTTAGGTTAATGAGCTGTTTAATCAAGGTAAAAGGATACGTAAGGGTGCGCTGAGTAACTTGTAGATGATGCTCTAATAGGGATAATGCCAATGGGACCGGTACGGACGTGAACAAT
>JABUQX010078689.1:7500-10000 GCA_015478945.1 Trachelipus rathkii
TATTTAATATTATTTACTATTTTTATAAAAAGATGAATTATCACTGATACGAATTAATTTTCAAACCCGTCTCAAGGAGCGAAAACGTCCCCCTAGTTAGCCCTTTTCCTCATCTACTTTGATTACTTATATTAATATAAATATGTAAATACAACCATGTAATATTTTTAGAGAGAATAAATATTTTTGATTTTGATTGATTAAGATTATATTATATTATTATATATTATTATGGTATTTGATTATTATAATTATTATTATGTATTATTATTATTATTATTATTATTATTATAATTATAGTTATTATTATTAGGCTTGCTCTCATTCGACCTGCGCCTAGAAAGGAGGACCCCTCTCATCCCTTTTATTTTTCTTGCCAAAGATTTCAAATATATCATGAAAAGGAAGAATTTCTGGCAGTTGATATAGAAAATTCAATTAAAATTGCCTCAGACAGTCAATTAAAGGCTAAATTTGGAGAAGTGCCGGTAGAAAATATCTGGCATGATATATATGACAAATTTCAATATATATTAAAACGGACTATTCGAATTCTTTTACATTTTGCAACAACATATTTGTGTAAATCTTGATTTTCTAAATATGTTACCACAAAAACTAAATATCGCAACAGACTAAACGCTGCCCCATATATGCGACATTAATTATCTAATATTAAACCAAATTTTCAGAGAATACTAGATTCTAAGAAGCAAAAACATTCATCGTATTTTTGGGGAATGTTTGATTTTTGCTCAAGGCTGAGCCCTATTTAGCTCCAAACTTAAAATAAACACAAAATTCTTAAGTTTCAGTCAATTTTGATTATAAAAATAAAAGAAAACTGCTGTTTTTCTTACTTACCTAACGTCGTTTTCGAGTGTTTTTGTGTGTCTGTAGTGATTTCTTTTGAATTTTCATTTTTTGATAGCCTATGTTTTTGAAATTTTTCGATATTCGTCCTACCTTTTTTTTTTCGAAATGACTTGAACTATACAAAGATTGGACTATTAACTAAAAACTATCGGAATGAAATATTGATCTTTAAATCCTAATCCGAACAATGGTCGACTTCCAATCAGGGTTGTGGAGTCAGTTTAAAATTTTCCGACTCCGACTCCGACTCCGACTCCGACTCCGACTCCGACTCCGACTCCGACTCCAACTCCGACTCCGACTCCGATTCCACCATTTTGAAAACTACCGACTCCGACTCCACCCTCTGGAAAATTATATATATGTAAAATAATATATATATATATATGTAAAATAATAATTATATATATATATATATATATATATATATAATATATATATATATATATATATATATAATATTATATATTAGTATATATATAATATATATATATATATATATATATATATATATATATTATTATATTATATATATATATTATATATATATATATATATATATATATACTATATATATATAACATAATAATATATATATATATATATATATAATGTAATATTATATTATATATATATATATATATATATATATATTATATATATATATATATATATATATATATATATATAAATATATATTATATATATATATATATATATATATATATATATATATATATATATTATAATATAATATATAATATATATGAGGTATGTTTTGTTACCTGTGTTTAATGTAAAGTAGTTTACTATGGTCTGGAAATGGAATAAGAGGTTAAAGATCTAAAAGTACAATTGTTCAGATAACATGGACAAATCTTAGGGGGGGGGTGTTAAGGTGTGAGAAGAATTGATAAATGAGGAATGAGCGTATTAGAGAGGTGTGTGGTGTGAAGGAAGGGATAATGAGAGAATAAATGAAAGTACGTTGAGTTGGTTTGGTTTCATCTGAAAAAAATGGATGATAGTTGGTTGGGATAAACTTACTGATGAGATGCCGTAATGAGGCTCCGTTACGGTCCCGTGAACACATTATGAGTTTTCTGACTGGACATTATTTATTCAACTAAAATGTATGAAGGATGGTAGGCTGAAGCTTTCTTTTCGACCTCATCATAATTCTTCTACTACTTTTCTGTTTCCCGTGCATGTACGCACTTTACCCCCAGTCTTGGAGAAAGGTGGGTGATGATTATATATATATATTATATATATATAATTTTATATATATATATAATATTTTATATATTTATATTTATATATATATATAATATAAATTTCCTTAATTTGGATAATTAACAAAATGATTGATGATTTCCTTCGTTTATGTTATGAAGCGATGGTGAACACTCATTAATTAAGCCAGTTTTTGTTTTCCTTCCTTTTTTGTTTTGAGCCTTTTAGGAAAGACTAGAGAAATATTTTTTTGGAGTTCACGTTTTGAGCGAGGTAAATACTAAAATCCTTAACAATCTAACATATGACTCACAGATCAAATTTATTTACCAAATTTATTTTGAATAGATATCGATGGAATGAGTAGCTTTACAAATTCGCGAACTTG
>JABUQX010078690.1:0-2500 GCA_015478945.1 Trachelipus rathkii
AGGGACTTTCAAAGGTGACAGGAACACTAATACTGGAGAAAGATATAGATTTCAAAATCTGCAAAAGGATTACGCATCTGCAATAGTAACTTTTCTGGATCCTAGATACAAAACCAAATTATCTTGAACCACGTGTTTCACATAGGGTTAAGATTTATTTAGTATGTTTATGTGATGAAATGCTGCTAAAGGCAGAAATTTCACCAGCCTATAAAAAGGAAAAGATTACAGAAACACATTATAGAAACAGACACACAAATAAATTCTGTGAACGAAACCATTGCTGAATCCATGGACGTTCTTTTGACTTCTAGCAGAGATGAAAAATCTCGTGCAGAGGTGTCAAAAGATACTCTATCATTGATCGAAGATTATCAAAAGCGAAAACACTTGGAATCGGATAAAGATCCATTGGTTTGACGGCGTGAAATTGGTAAACGTTTCACAATTGCAGAACCGCCAGGGAATTCTTATTCATGCCCTTTCAACAAGGGAGCTAGTGAGCGTCTTTCAGTGGTGCAGTCTCATTTACAAAGAAAAGAGAAGCAAACTCGCTGAAAGGGCTCAGAAGCTTAGTTTTTGAAGCATAATTTGAAAATTATTAATTACTTCAATGTATTATTAATATATAACCTTTTTCCAAGTGGGTGGAGGCTGGGGAAAGATGGCTGGGGAAAGAAATTGGGTCCACGTTCCGCAATCTTTTAACACAGTATAAAAATATAAACCCATATAGACACGATGGTTTAATATGACTCCGAGCGATGTTATGTTCGTCGCACTCGTTCACTTCCACACATACATCTATATGTACATTGCCTGTTTATATCTTATGTGATGTACGCTTTTTCGTTCCATGCATACGTATTTGCGACGTTACTTGTTAATTATAAATGATTCCAAAACTCTGGCGTGGAGGCGATTATTTTGGTGTTCTTGGTGATGTATCTTTTCCTGCAAAATTTCCGTGCGACTTTGATTCCTACCTTGGTGGTTCCTTCGCATGCTCGATGTGTATAAGTCATTTTATAAATGATTTTTAACAGAAATTGTATTATGTAATTTTTAATAAAATTTTTTCAAAATGGTACAAATTGAAATACAGCTGTCAAAGTAATTAATTAAGACCCTAGTAACGGTATGCTGTCGCGAAAGCGTGTTTGTATTGAGTCTCTTTTATTCATTAGTTTTTTGTAACATTCGAAGTTTCAATTCTCGTTCCTGTCACTTATGTTGCACACCCATTTTCTTTATTATATAGTTTAGTTTACAAGATTCTTTAAAAAATCGTTGTTTTTTTAGGGAAATCAATCGACTTTGTTGTTATACCATGAGAAACCGTTTAAATTTTAAAGAGAACCACAGTTGCCTAATTGAATAAATATATATATTATATATATATATATATAGATATATATATATAATATTATATTATATATATATATATATATAACTATATTATATATATGATAATAATATAAATAATAATGAATAATATAATATAATAAATAATAATAACAAAACTCATAATATAAAGAATCGAATTTATAGCATGTGTCACAAAGTACATAAATTGTTTTCGGCAGCACTACAACACAAAGCCTATGACGAATTAAGCCATGCTTAAACCGCCACTAATGATATCTAACGTTTTCGAGAGAAAATAAAACTAACAATTATTTATAAAAGTGAAAAGAAACTTGATTTGCAATTAAAGACCTTCAGACGATATTTATTTAAATCTATGTACCTGTCTAATTTTATATAATTACTATATATACTATAGTATATAATATATATAATATTAATATATATATATTATATATAATATAATATATATATATATATTATATATTTAGTTAGTATATATATATATATTTAATATATATATATATTATATAAATTATATATATAATTATATATATATATAAAGTATATATATATATTTAAATATATAGATAATATATATAATATATTATATTATATATATATATAATATATATATATATATTTATATTATATATAAATTAATATATATATAATAATACACAAAAGTTACATCAAATAGATGTCCTAAAAACTACGTCGATGCAACGCTACCGTGTAACGTTGCAGGGATGTCGTAAGAGTACGTAAATACTACGTTACCATAGGACGTCGCAGTGATGTCGCACTGTTACGTCACTGAGAGCTGACATTTCCACATCCCAGGGACGTAATTATTATGTACTAATACGATGTCGCACATCGCAAAGGGACGTAAAAGCGACGTCGCTTACGTTAGTGTGCTATATGGGTATATTATATATATATATATAATATATAATAATATAATATATGTTAAATATATATATATATATATATATATATATTATATAGTTATATATATATTATAATATATATATATATATATATTATATAATTATATAATATATAATTATATATAATATATATATATATATAAGTATAATATTATTATTTAATATATATATATATAATA
>JABUQX010078690.1:12500-18665 GCA_015478945.1 Trachelipus rathkii
ATGCGGGCAGAAGAGAAGAGATAGGGTTAGTTTGCAAGAAGATGGGAATAGATATATGCGCTTTGAGTGAAACTAAGCTGAAGTGTATGAGAGATGAATGATTTGAAAGATACAGGGGTTTAGTTTCAGGGGTGAGTGAGAGAATCAGATAATATAGAAGATGTGGCAATAATTTTGAAAGAAGATTGGTGGAAATACCTGATAGAAAGTAAATTTATTAGCTCAAGGTTAATGTTGATAAAGATGAAACTGGTGAATGAAAATTGGATATTTGTAAGTGCATATGCTCCTGTAAATGACAGCAGAGTAGATTTAATGGAGGCGTTTTGAAAAGAACTAAACGATTGTTTGGGTAGGTTTAATAAGAATGATAAAGGGTGTTATTAGGCAATTTAAGTGCAAGGGTGAGTTATGTAGAATACGAGGAATAGTTGGCACTTTTGGAGAAAATGGTATGAATGAAAATGGGGTAAAGTTGTTGGAATTATGTGCTGCTAGAGATATAATAATTGGCAACACATTGTTTAATAAAAGTAGCATTCACAAATTTATATGGGTTCGTGAAGTGACCGTTGTTCGCGCTCTGCTTGACTATGTTTGTGTAAAAAAATGGAGAAAGATAGATTATTGGATGTGAACGTCTTGAGAGGAGCAGCTTGGGGTAATATCGAAGTTAAGAGGATGAAAGAAGGATGGACGAAAAAAAAGGAATTTGGGAAGAGCATAGAAGTTATAAGAGTTGAGAAATTAAAAAATGAAGAATATTCAATAGAATACGAAAGGATATTAGAAGAAAAACGGAAAAGAAAAAAAGAAAAAAAAAGATAGATGGAGTACAGGAAGAATGGAAAAACTATCATTCATCCTTTCGTTATGACCAAACAATCTCAATGTACTCGTTTATTCTCTCTCTATTTCATATATATATATATATATATACTATATATATATATATTATATATATATAGTATATATTATATATATACTTAAATATATAAAATATATTACATATATATATATATATATCATATATAGTATATATGATTATATAGTATATATATATTTATCTGATCGGAAATTAATTATAAAGGATTGCAGTGATTTGAACACTTTTTTTTAAATAAAAGTAAAAAAAAAAAGCTGGTGACGAGCGTTAAGAACACAGAAACTTTTTGTGTAAATTTAATTAAAGATTGAAAGCGATTGAAGGCATGAATATTATTTAATGTAAAGTCAAGACTTCAGAACAAATAAAAATAAATATTACACACTAAGGTTATAATCAATGTTATAAAATAATATGCTACATATATTAAATCTATAATACATAAATTAATCTATATATATATATAATATATATATATATATATATATATATATAATAATATATTATATTATTATATGTATGATGTATATTATATATATATATATATAATAATTTATATATATATTATTATATATATATATATATATATATAGATAATTATATTAGTAGCTATAATATATATTATATATATAATTATAATCTATATACATATATTTTATATATTTATAATCATATATATATATATACTATACTATATATTATAGTATATAATATTTTATTATATTATAATATAATTGTATATATATATATATATATATATATTATATATACTATATAATATATATAGTTATATATATATATATATAAATAATATATAATATAAAATATATATATTATATATATATATATTATATAATTGATATATATATAATATATAAAGATAAGAAGGCATAAGAAAACCTAAGGGAATAGTAAACTCACCTGAGGTCCATGTCCTAACTGCAATTCCCTTAGGTGAAATGATAAAGATGTGGGACTTGTTAACAGAGAAGATTTAATACTTATGCAAATACGATGGAAGGCAAGGGGGTTTCCACCAAAAGAGATGTGGACTGAAGGAGAATACCACAGACGAGTGATCTTTTGGATATCTTTAATGTTTCACACCGATATTCCATGTGAAAGTATATCACCCTGTGTGTTATATATATATATACTATCATATATAATATATGATTATATAGAAATATATAATATATATATAATAATTTATCTCATGTTTATATATAATATATATATATATATATGTATATATATATATAAAATAGTATATATATACAAACATATATATATATAGGTATTAATATATATAATTAATATATTAAATATATATAATTATAACTGTATTAAATGGTAAGGTGCATAAGAGAAACTGTATTAACTATAGTGGGAATTAGTTTATTGAGTGTTGTAGGGAGAAATATGCTGGCATTTTGGTTAATAAAGTACGTCAAATGACTGAAGGACTGAATTGGTGAAGAACAAGGTATATTTTGAAGTGGTAGAGGAGGTGTACGGTTCAATATTTTAACCGGTTGAAAGTAAAGGATTGAAAGAAAGGAGAGCAGGAAGAAGATAAATTTTCAATTAGGTTTTTTATGGACTTGGAACGTGTATGACTTGGATTTAGGCTTAGGATATGTCTCTTTGCCTCTACCCAAGTTATATTGTTTTTCCATTTTTTGCTTATTTTGCAGTTAAGTGTCTATATTGCGATCTGATATTTTAAGATTGCGGTATCGTCAGCATATTGAGAGTGTATTGAATTGTGACAATTTGTAAGATTTTAATTATTATATATATATTATATTATATATATAATATATATATATATATATATATATATAGTATATATTATATTAATATAATTTTATAGCTATATATTAATATATTAAATGTAATTAAAAGTACTGTAAAATTGAATTACTTTTAATTCAAGAAATTAATACACAAAAAATAAATCACCAATTCTTTAATGAATCTTCTTGGGGAGGAAGAGTTTCATTCCCAAATTGACCAATCAAACAAAAATAAAACAAATAATAAATACCCTAAACTAAAAAATTAAAAAAATATAAATTTTTTTTTTTTTTTTTGATCTCTATTTTTTTTCCTAATTTGTTATATTTTATTTTTATTTTTTATTTTTTTCTGGTGAAAGATATTCGTTTTCGCGAGCAATATTTCTTTTAGTTCAAGTCTCCTCTTCGACGTCAGTACAAAAAAAAAAAAAAAAAGAACATTTTACCCGCCAAAGAGGGATGCTCCTTTAAGGCGAAACAAAATGAAATAATGAAGTTCGCCGCTGATTTTGCTGATAATTTCCAGAAATCATATGAGTTAGTGTTTGGCTGATATATACTATATATATATATATATATATATATATATATTATATATATATATATATATATATATATATATATATATTTATTATATATATATATATAGTTATTAATATATTAGATAGTAATAGTATATAGTAGTATATATATATATATATAATATATATATATATATTATTATATATTTATATATATATTTATTATATATAATTATATATATATATATATATATATATTATATAAATATATATTATATATATATATAATATATAAATATATATAATATAATATATATAAATATATTATATATAAATTTATATGATATTATTATATAATATATATATTATATAATTATAATATATATATATATATATATATATATATATATTATTATATATATTATATAGTTTTTGAATAAAATATCATATAAAGTGTAATGTTACTGAATTTTAAAGACTGTAATTCATAAATCAGTAAATCAGAACTACCCGCCGGCTACTCCCTCCCCACCCCCCGTTCATGCTTCTATTGATCTATTGACTCTAAATTGGATTGGAAAATCAAGTAGTTCGACGTATCATTTTGGATAACCCATAACATAAGATAAGTGTCTTTATACACGACCAACGAATATAGCTAACGTAACAAAGTTTTAGCTTCAATAAAGCTAACATACTTATAACCTGAACTAAGAATAAGATGTACAACGACAAACCTAACATACCTTACGCCAGTATACACAGTCAACATTAACAAAGTTCATCTTAACAACCTAAAGTTAATAACATGCTACAGAAGTAGCCTTTCATGACTTTTTCAAACAGTATCTGTACATATCATTGGTATTTTACATTAACCGTAATATTTAACAAACATTTACAATAACCTAGTGTAATTATCATACAGACGAATTATGATAAGGTAACAAGTTTCCACATAATAAAGCTACATATCATAACCTGAACTGAGTATAATGTACAACGACAATCTAACATACCTTCGTATGAATAATCTGCTACATTCACAAAATTCCTAATTATCAAAGAAAGTAGCTAACAGGACATACGAAACTCAATGTATCCCTACTTTTTCCACATATCAGCAACAGCTAAAAGCAGTATTATCTAACAAAATCCTTTCAGCAAAGATGACCAATGCTATCAAAGATACCTAGCATTATGAACTTACACTGACATCATGCAAGTGTCCAATCATATCGAATATAACATCATTTTGACCTATGAATAAACGGACATTAGCAAAGTTCTCGAGCAAACCTAATTGTACTCAGGCAAAAAACTTAATCTAAGCCAACTTTTCTAACACATCATCATCATTAACACAGTAATATCTTACGAAACTGATCATTTCTCTAACAGACCAGTTTTAATTCACATTGTCATACGTAATTTTAACAAAAACGGTAATCAGAAATTAAGCGATAGGCCTAACATATCAACACTTACACAGGTGCGAAACCCTACAATTAGATACTAACATAAGGATCTACGAATAGACATTAGCATTTGGACCTATGAATAAGTCTAACCTATTTCCTCTAACTACAGGAGAAAACTGAACCTATATTGGCTTTTCAGTCATACACAGCAGTAAACAGCATTATCTTAACAAAATTCTTAACAAAGTGTCCAACACTATCAAAGAGTACACAGATTGACTATTGAATTGATACTACATTTAATCAAGTGTCCTTGCATTCATAATATTCATCCTTTTGAACTGTGAATAGTTAGCTGGACATCAGCAAAATTCTGCTTCAACATCAAAATAGAACCTATCGATCATACAGATCAGCGAATAAACGCTAACATAATATCTCCTGAACTAAAAAACTTATAGTACCACAACATTACTGGCATACATAGCGTGAATCGACATGTAGACATTAAAAGTATATAAATCTCACGCTTTACTAGTAGACAAACTTGATAGGTTTGGCAACAACGCATCATACAGAGGCGATTTGCAGCACTGTAAGCACTACGTGGAGATCACCCCAGAGAGATGCACGATAGAACCAATCTAGGGGGTATCCGAAGGGTGTGTAGCGGTGTACAGTAAGGGCACTGCCTTCGGCGGTGTCCTAACGCTTAGGGTATGGGTGGATGGCTTTTGATGTTACTGATTCTGATTTAGGGTATGTAGAAACTTACAATTTTACTAAAAAATAATATGACTTGATCAAAGATTCATAGATTCAATAGATCAAAGAGTCAATAGATCAATAGATCACTGATGGACAGGAGGGTGGTTGGATGGTGGTTGGTTTACTGATTTTACTGATTTATCTGATTTACTGCTTAGTGTATGTAAATATGCAAAGGAAGTTATACAAAATATGACTTATATCAATAGATCATAGATCAATAGATCATAGATCACGGATGGACTAATCAATAGATTAATAGATCACGAATGGGGTGTGAGGGAGCTTGATGTACTGATTTATCTGATACAGCTAATTTGAAATTATAACAGAAAATTTAAGTAAAAAATAACTTGAATCAATAGACTAATAGATCACGGAAGGGTGAGGAGGGCTGTTTGATTACTGATTTACTGTTTTAGGTAATGTAAAAAGTAATTGTAAGTTATTAAACAAAAGATAAGAATTTTATTTTTTAATTATATTATGTTTTAGCTAGCTTTGATTATAGAACATCCAGGTTAGTTAAACTGGATGTTATCATTTATATAATGCTTTTTCTTAAAATGGATCGCTGGCCGATTTCCCCCCACCCCCACCCCACCAGAATGAACTTATAAAAATCCACATAGGCCTTTACTAGTAAGTTCATTCTGGGTGTCCTTGGGCCTCCAACTTTGTTTTACCCTACAGAGCTCCCTTGTTATATTTCTAGTAAATTTTTGTTGTTAATAAGTAAAATTATGTATTTTTTATATATATCAGAA
>JABUQX010078691.1:0-26935 GCA_015478945.1 Trachelipus rathkii
GGGAGAGTAATGTTCACAATGCAGGATGACAGTGGTAGACGAAAAGGTATCACGCGAGATGATTGAACAATTATTCACATTCTATCTCATTCGCTACTGTAAACATGCGAATGCGTATATAAACTGTCCGATGTGAGTTAGAAATTTAGGACGTTTTGTAATTAATTGAATCGGAATATGGACAAGCCAATGTCGACAGGGAAATGGCCGGCATGAAATCAAAATTCCCCGGGTAGCCCGCATTAGGTTAGTTAGTTAAGTTATGTTAGTTAAGTTAAGTTAGTTAAGTTAAGTTAAGAAGTTAAGTTAAGGTAAGTTAAGTTAGGTTAGGTTAGGGTTAGGTTTAGGTTAGGATTAAGGTTAGGTTAGGTTTAGGTTTAGGTTTAGGTTAGGTTAGGTTAGGTTTGAGGTTAGGTTAGGTTAGATTAGGATTAGGTTAGGTTAGGGTTAAGTTAGTTAAGTTAAGATTAAGTTAAGTTAAGTTAAGTTAAGTTAAGTTAAGTTAAGTTAGTTAAGTTAAGTTAGGTATAGTAGGTTAGGTATTTAGGTTAGGTTAGGTTTAGGTTAGGTTAGGTTAGGTTGTTAGGTTATGGTGCTTAGGTAGGTAGGTAAGGTTAGTTAGGATTAGGTTGGTTAGGGTCTAGTTAGGTTGTTTGTTTTGTACGTGTGAACATATACCCTCGATTTCAACTGATGAAGTAATTGCCTAATGACATCCACATTCAGTGTGGTTTGATCGCTTAATGACATCCACATTCAGTGTGGTTTGATCGCTTAATGACATCCACATTCAGTGTGGTTTGATCGCTTAATGACATCCACATTCAGTGTGGTTTGATCGCTTAATGACATCCACATTCAGTGTGGTTTGATCGCTTAATGACATCCACATTCAGTGTGGTTTGATCGCTTAATGACATCCACATTCAGTGTGGTTTGATCGCTTAATGACATCCACATTCAGTGTGGTTTGATCGCTTAATGACATCCACATTCAGTGTGGTTTGATCGCTTAATGACATCCACATTCAGTGTGGTTTGATCGCTTAATGACATCCACATTCAGTGTGGTTTGATCGCTTAATGACATCCACATTCAGTGTGGTTTGATCGCTTAATGACATCCACATTCAGTGTGGTTTGATCGCTTAATGACATCCACATTCAGTGTGGTTTGATCGCTTAATGACATCCACATTCAGTGTGGTTTGATCGCTTAATGACATCCACATTCAGTGTGGTTTGATCGCTTAATGACATCCACATTCAGTGTGGTTTGATCGCTTAATGACATCCACATTCAGTGTGGTTTGATCGCTTAATGACATCCACATTCAGTGTGGTTTGATCGCTTAATGACATCCACATTCAGTGTGGTTTGATCGCTTAATGACATCCACATTCAGTGTGGTTTGATCGCTTAATGACATCCACATTCAGTGTGGTTTGATCGCTTAATGACATCCACATTCAGTGTGGTTTGATCGCTTAATGACATCCACATTCAGTGTGGTTTGATCGCTTAATGACATCCACATTCAGTGTGGTTTGATCGCTTAATGACATCCACATTCAGTGTGGTTTGATCGCTTAATGACATCCACATTCAGTGTGGTTTGATCGCTTAATGACATCCACATTCAGTGTGGTTTGATCGCTTAATGACATCCACATTCAGTGTGGTTTGATCGCTTAATGACATCCACATTCAGTGTGGTTTGATCGCTTAATGACATCCACATTCAGTGTGGTTTGATCGCTTAATGACATCCACATTCAGTGTGGTTTGATCGCTTAATGACATCCACATTCAGTGTGGTTTGATCGCTTAATGACATCCACATTCAGTGTGGTTTGATCGCTTAATGACATCCACATTCAGTGTGGTTTGATCGCTTAATGACATCCACATTCAGTGTGGTTTGATCGCTTAATGACATCCACATTCAGTGTGGTTTGATCGCTTAATGACATCCACATTCAGTGTGGTTTGATCGCTTAATGACATCCACATTCAGTGTGGTTTGATCGCTTAATGACATCCACATTCAGTGTGGTTTGATCGCTTAATGACATCCACATTCAGTGTGGTTTGATCGCTTAATGACATCCACATTCAGTGTGGTTTGATCGCTTAATGACATCCACATTCAGTGTGGTTTGATCGCTTAATGACATCCACATTCAGTGTGGTTTGATCGCTTAATGACATCCACATTCAGTGTGGTTTGATCGCTTAATGACATCCACATTCAGTGTGGTTTGATCGCTTAATGACATCCACATTCAGTGTGGTTTGATCGCTTAATGACATCCACATTCAGTGTGGTTTGATCGCTTAATGACATCCACATTCAGTGTGGTTTGATCGCTTAATGACATCCACATTCAGTGTGGTTTGATCGCTTAATGACATCCACATTCAGTGTGGTTTGATCGCTTAATGACATCCACATTCAGTGTGGTTTGATCGCTTAATGACATCCACATTCAGTGTGGTTTGATCGCTTAATGACATCCACATTCAGTGTGGTTTGATCGCTTAATGACATCCACATTCAGTGTGGTTTGATCGCTTAATGACATCCACATTCAGTGTGGTTTGATCGCTTAATGACATCCACATTCAGTGTGGTTTGATCGCTTAATGACATCCACATTCAGTGTGGTTTGATCGCTTAATGACATCCACATTCAGTGTGGTTTGATCGCTTAATGACATCCACATTCAGTGTGGTTTGATCGCTTAATGACATCCACATTCAGTGTGGTTTGATCGCTTAATGACATCCACATTCAGTGTGGTTTGATCGCTTAATGACATCCACATTCAGTGTGGTTTGATTGCTTAATGACATCCACATTCAGTGTGGTTTGATCGCTTAATGACATCCACATTCAGTGTGGTTTGAGATCACTCCGATATTCTGCATAATAGCATAGCAAAATTTATGTTTTGCAATCGTAATTATTTTCGGAAAGGAAGAGCGATATCTAGGTTAAAAAAAATCATCTAATCAGCAAACACATGGAAGAGGTTAAAAAGGAAAACAAGTGAAATAGGAAAGGATATCTAACACCACAAACTTAAGAACGGAGCAGATTACTCTCGAAACTTGCATAAAATAGGTGAAAAAATATGGAACTCTAAAAACGAAAAAACCCACAGGATCGATTATAAAATTACAGAAATGATAGTAATAGAGGATCTTTCGTTTCCTCTTATTAAAGTTTTTGACTTTGTACGACAAATGAAAGTTTCTGAAAGTGTAAGGTAATTGTGACACACTTTAATTATTCGGCCATGTCTCAAGAAGAGACAAAGAAAATGCAGGCTAGAATTATGTTCCACAATTTTCAGTAATACATGACGTTACCACGCGCTTGAACGACACTCTGCAATTGATGAAAAGGGTTCAAGAGCTTGATGTATCTGACTGCTCATTCGGCCGTTCTAATGATAAAATAAGTGTCTTAACATCCCATGACAATTCTATTCTAACCAACTTTCTCACTATCCAACCCTTTGAAGATGTCATTAACATAACAGGAAAAACTCGTCACAATAATGGACGTCATTCCTTTCGTATCCCGTCTAAAGAGAGTATTAGTATTCTCAGACAATTGCAGTCAAGGAACAAAATGATTGAGAGTTACGAAATTGTAAGAGAAATTATATAAGGTTTGAATCCAGAGAGGAGAACAGTATTGCCTAGCTACGTTTTGACTTATAGCTGCAAAACATAAATTTTTCACTCTATTTTTCACTCGAGTATTAAAAAGTCAGCGCTCGATCGAAAATGTAAAGAAATAATTCAACATACTTCTGAAATATCTCAAGAAAAACAAAAAGAATGGCAAGCGTTGTTTCAAATCATCTGTCACCGACGCCATAAACGAAATTCTACATTCGAGGAGCGATGGTGAAGACAATTAGCAGTCCGAGTAAGCATCAAAATTCGTAGACCGTACCGCCCTGTCCGTACGTCATAAGGACAAGCATTTCCCTTGAAGAAGACCTTCTTGTATGGTTGAAGATGCACACCGAGATGTTTCCTGATCATTCACAGTTAGCAAGGACTTACCATGCTTGTCCGCCATGAAGTGTCTTTCCAGTGAGCGTTTCTCTAGTGGTGCCGGTCTGATCTATGAGGAAAAACGTAGCAGATTAAATGCTGAGAGAGCTAATAACTATTATTTTTGAAGTATAAGTTTTCAGCAATTTATTTCATATATAAATGAAGTTATTTATTTATTTATTAATGAAGTGGCTTTCCTCTTTCAAAGGGGGGGAGGATGATCAAAGAGGTAGGAGAGATGCGTGTAAAAGTAGGTCCTCGTTTAGCCTCTTGGAAACCTTAGGGAACTCATTCAATTTTTTATTACTCAATATTATTACAGAGGTAAAAATATTCCAATTATTAACCTAGTATAAAAAAAAGTGGCACATTTACTGACAATATATAATATTCGCATTCGCAAATATTAAAATAAAAACTTTCGCATTCACATTCGAATTTGCGAATATTAAAAAAATATATATTTGCGTTCATATCCGCATGCTAGAATAGTAAAAAAAATTATTCGCATAACATTCGCAAATATTGGAAACTAGATTTTCGGTCCATCATATTATATTATTATATATTATTAATATATATATCATTCATATTTACAGAATATATTCACACAATTTGTATACAAATTTTTATTATTATAGTATATATATATTATATTTATTATATATGCCTCACAATAATTATGTACAACCTCTCATAGTTTGCTCTGTATACTCCAATTCTACTATTATTTTATTATATAATGGAAATATTTTACAACCTTTTTGTAATGGCCCATTTTTTTGTGAGAGTGAGGTCGCTGCAATGGCTGCCCGGAAATGTCTTGCAATCTCGAGGGAAGCGAAGGAGTATGACTTAAGATACAAGAAGACGAAGTCGCATTGTGTGCTCGGCTTGTTAAAGGGGAAATTGTGTTTGAAATATAAAAATTATGATATTAACCTTCACCAATATTATTAATGACTGTGAACTGACCCATTGTGTTAACTGTTAATATTGATACCATTATTTACCACCTGATTAATTAGTCTTAGAAATAAAAATAAAAAGTAATTACCCCTTTTCATTATCACTGTATTAACTCATCAAAGGGTTATTACAAAGAATGGTGACCCCAGATTGAACTCCCCTACCTAACTGATGTGAAGAGTATCAAACAGTGAATTAATTCAAACAGTGCCTAATTAAGACAGTGAAGAAAAAAAAGTGCCGATTCAAAAACACAAACACACCAAAAACTACAAAAAAAAAAAAAAAAAAAAAAAAAAAAAACATCCAAATTCCCCGAAAAGGAGTGGTGAAATAAGAAACCCTATCACAATAGGCTAACTTTCCACCCTAAACAAAACAAAAAAAAAAAAAAAAGAAAAAACCGTTAACAATGCGAGAAAAAGAAAGTCACTCAGAGTTCAAACGAAAAGAAGCAACGTAGCTATTGTGACTCGGTCTCAATCGTCAAGACCCCATCACACTCCCCCAGAAGTAGCCCCTCCTGTCGAGGGGGTAAATGAAGAAGGTGACTCGTCACTATACGAAACAGACTCGGAAAATGAAACTCAAGAAGGGTATGAAGCAACAAACCTGGTGAAGAGTCATCCTTCCCCCAATCTCTTAGGGAGAAAAGGAAGAAGGAAGAATCTCCCGCTCAATGCCATTCCCCCCTTCAACGAATTCAATGCCTTAGAGTGGATTCGGCAAACGACAATGATCTTTAACCTTAATGAAATCATCGATCAAAGGGAGAGGGTAAGGCTTTTGGCATCAAAATTACCAAGCAAGATTACAAATTCGTTGAAACTTCCCCTAAAGGACGATTGTTATACTAAACTAGTCAAGGTAATAGAAAAACTTTATGCACCATCGCTAAGAACTCAGATAGAGAAGTCTTTCAATCAGGCATGAAGGAGGGAGAGCTCCCATCCGATTATGCAGTTAGAATAAAAGAAATGCTTGGATTATCCACTTTCGATTCGATAACAGACAACGATGCTAAATTTATTAGAGAACTCTTTCTCTTACGATTGCCTAAGCAATTACAGATCTCCCTCATGACAACAGAGAAAAACCATGATTTTGAGGAATTAATTGAAATAGCCGACGACATTTTCAACAAATTTTTTTCCCCAAACGGTGCTCGCCAATCCCCCGCGGTGGGGGGAAACGAATGGCAATCTGTGAACGCCATGCGACCAGCAGAAGAAAAAGTCACCAATTCACTCAACAGAGAGACTTCAGTACAGGAGAGGGAGATAAGTCGACTGATAATCTCTCATGAAAAATCGGCCGAAGAAATGAAGTCACTAGCCAAGAGCGTCATAGAGCTCGCGAAGACGCTGTGTCAGAATGCGAAGAACTCCCCCACCCCCAATAATGATCAAATTCAAGAGGAAGGAATTTCAACCGATCAACTTATAACAACGTTGCTGCTGGCCCTAGTACAGAAGGCCTTTTGTAGGTTCCATAGGAAATTTTTGCACCATTCATTTCGATGTGAGGGTCGATATTGTCCAATGTACACCTTGATATCGCAACCCCCGGCAACTCCTCCACCCCCACAACAGAACTCCAACATTTCGAACCAAAAAAATGGAAAGGCTGGTCCGTGAGACGACTCCCGGGCCAGATGAGGGTGAACATTGGGGGGAATGACGCTTCTGTAAGTAGATATTCTTGTGATTGTTTGCCCTGCCACTTTTGTATAAATAAGTCTAATTTTGGGCGGGGAAATATTAATTTTAACTATAGTAGAAGACGTTATTATAACAATAATCATAATAACAGTAGAAATTATAGTCGTAATTATAATAATAGAAATTACAGTAACCATAGTGTTGACGATTTTTATAATAATAATTGCTATGGTAACGAAAATATTAGTTGTAACAATAATAATTATAATAATAATGCACGTGTCGGTTATAATAATTTCTATAATAATAATGAGCACGCTAATCTTAATGGCCATAATAGTAATAGGTATTTTAGTAATAATTGTAATTATATTAATCGTGGTTATGATGGAAATGTTAATTATGTCAATAGATTTAAATGGAGTAGAAATATCACTTGTAAGGATGATCAAGGGCAGGGGGGGATTCCTAGTGATTCACCCCCTCCCCCACAGAAGTCGCTTGTCGCTGAGTCAGTAGGAGTAGAGTCATCTTCAATTTTAAATTGTAACTCAACGCATGATGAGGTTAATAACAATAATAGCAATAATAATAATAATGATTGTAGAACTAGGAATGATAGTCGTAGTGATGGCAATAACGGTTTTGTAAGTTCTTATAATTGTATTGGAAATAATAACGCTGTGACTTTTGAGAACAATAGCTTTGTGAATGAGTCGCTGCCTCCACCGACGGAGTCAACCTATCCCCCTACCCCAGTCACTGGGGAGGAGGCGGGAATGGAGGCGATTCTGACTTGTGAATCTATACTTATTGATAAAAATAATGATAAAAATGAATTTGTAATTAATGAAAGGGGCGAAATTCCCTTTCTGAAAATGAATTGTATTAGTTTTAGAGATGAAGGAGATTCTTTTCCTTCCGATAAGCATGAGGGATCATTAATTTTAAGGAATAATGCATGTGACTTATCTGATAATGCTGTGGTGGAAGTTTCTGGCAACTCAACTAAAATCGTTGCAGCTGTTAAAGAAGTAATTTTTGATAAATTGTATTATATTTCGGACGCAACTAACAATGAGACTTATTTACTAGACTGTGGGAGTTGCCTCGACCTTTTAATTGCTACTGAATCGGATAAGGAGGAGGCCCCGATTGGGAGTGCCAGGGCCGCGAACGGAGGCTGTATCCATATTTATAAAAAAATAATGACTAAGGTTGACTTGGGGTTGGGCAGACCTTATGACTTGCCATGCCTACGCTTCAGATATTAAATTCAATGTCTTAGGCATGCCTTTTCTCAAAAAACACGGGTTCATCATTGACTTTAGGTACCATTTTTTACTAGATACCAGCACTAGACGTAGTATTTCTCTTTGTAACGAAGCTTTTGATTTTTCCAAGCATGTTCGGAACTCTATCCTCCCGCTAGCCGCTGTCTCTTTAAATATACCGCTTTGCGAATATGAATTAGTTAATGATTTAATTAGAAAGTACCAAGTTTTGTTCGTAAATCCTTATAAAGCACCTAATTTAGATTTAAAGAATGATCAACTCAAAAGATGGCGCTTTATTTGTACAAAGTACCGGAGAAAAGGGGGCGGCTTTTTTTGACAGCTGGGAGAACAATTTCGTCGCTCAGTAACGACTTAATAGTAAGGAAACTAGGGGGGGGGGGGGAGGGGGGAGTAAAGATTGTACTATTGGAGAGGGGGGTGAAGATTGCACTGTTGATGAGGGGGGGGAGGAGAAAGAAGAGTGTCCTTTGAAGGAGGAAATTTTATGCGAGTTAGCGGCAAACTACCCATACCATGTGACTGTTAATGGATCGCCGATACAATTGAGGAGTAGAACCATAGCTCCACATCTTTTTGAGAAAGCAAGGGAGGAAATCAATAAATTATTGGACGCAGGGGTCATTTCGCGGGGGAGAAGCAATTGGGGTTTTCCAACTAGCTTTTTGCCAAAGTCGGACGGAAGGGTTCGTTTGGTCGTTGATCTGAGGTTATTGAACCAAAGATCAACCTCTGACAATTTTACCCTACCCAAGATTAAGGATATTATATTGCAATTGCAACATTGCAAGTTATTAACAAGGCTAGACGTTCGGCAAGCTTACTATAACGTGCCAGTCAGCGAGGAAACGAAGAAATATTTCACTATTACTTGTCCATTTGGTAATTACAGTTTTAACTATTTAATACAAGGACATAAGTGTTCTTCTAGTGCCTTCCAGCGCTTTATGTCAATCTTGTTTGGAGATTTAAGGAACGTTTTTGTTTATTTAGATGACATCTTAATTGCCAGTTCGACTCTTGAAGAGCATGTTGCAATGTTGGAGAAAGTTTTGGAGAGATTAAAATATATGAAAATTTATCTGAACCCAGAAAAATGTGTACTTGCAGTCGAAGAAACGGACTTTCTAGGTTTCAATGTTAGCGAGAAGGGGGTTAAGCCTAGTAAGGAGAAAATCGATGCAGTGGTGAATGTTGCAAGGCCAACAACCATCAAACAACTTAGGGCTTTCCTCGGTCTATATAATTTCTGCCGAATCAATATAGTAGGGGCGGCTCAATTGTTGCAACCCCTAACGAAAATGTTGAAAGGAAAACCCGCCTCCAATAAAAGGATTTCCTGGGGGGTAGAAGCCGAGCGAGCGTTTCTAGAAGCTAAAGCAGCAATGGTGAGTGCCACCCTGTTGTCGTTCCCTGATGAAGGAACTGAGTTACTAGTATACACGAAGGTAAGCGAACTCACTATAGCTAGTGCACTGATGGGAGAAGAAGATAACCAAACAAAGATTTTCGCGCTTTATAGTACCATACTCACCGAGGCAGAAGTGGCCCTACCTCAGCTGGTTAAGGAGCTCTTATGCGTCAAAAACAGTTTACAAAAATATGCTTACTTAATTGCCAATAAGAGAATCACTGTCTGTACTAGCAACAGTGGGTTAATCACAGCTTATATGAAAAAGAGTGCCGAAAAAATTCATAATACTTGGAAGGTAAATTTATTGAATTGGGATATTACCAATTTTTGCCGGTTTGGATTTAAATGGTTCTCTAAGGCTAAAAATAAAATTGGGCGATAATTTTAAACAGAATTGGCTAACGAAAGAGATAAAATCATAGAGGCTGGGGAGTTGCAATTGCAACTGGCTTGTATAGGAAATGGGGAGTGGGCGTGGCCAAAACAAAATATTATGGAGACGGAGTTACAAAAGAGGAGGAGTGTTAGTGGAATGGAATTCTCTGAATTCCGTAGGTGGAAGGGTTGAGCCCTTTAATCGCACGTTAAAAGAAAAGACTTACTGGAGTATTAATAATAATAATTAATGAAAATAATAATAATAATATTAATATATAATAAATATATAATGATATAATAAATAATACAAAAGGAATGTAATAAATGAATAATATAATAATAATAATAATAATAATAATAATAATTCCGATATATATCATATAACAATAATGGAATGCTTGTATGATAATAATAATATAATAAAAAGCTATAAGTAAGTAGTAGTAGTAAATGCGATAGTAGTAGTAAGTAGTAGAGTAGTAGTATAGTAAATAATAATTAGGGGAATGATAATAGTAGCGAAGCTGGTAATGATAATGACTTTGACACTTTTGTAATATAACTATAACTTACAGTAAAAAAGGGGTTAAATGGAATGATGAATGAAATTCAGAGATGGTTTAGATTTCAAGGAAATAGCTATAGAACAGGGAGACTGATGGTTTATATAAGGGACTTATAAAGGGGCTGAAAACTAGTGGATTGAAGGCCTGCTACAAGGAATTCATCCAATCGGGGCAAAGAGCTGTCTTTGGCGTTTGATTCTCTACGGCACAGCTAGAATATTAGTCCGCCCGGAAAATTTGGTGGATTGTCAATAGGAGAAAATACATAATACAATCACTTGGGAATTAAAATTAAACGGACTTTGATTATTCGGAAAGCGGATTTTGCCTTCATTTATGCATAGTAGAGTAAAAAAAATTATACAGAGTTGTGATGTCTGTCAAAAAAATAAGAGTGTTAGATAGGATATCTCCAGAATTCGGCAGATTTTAAGGAAGTCCTCGGAGAATTTTGACACTCTCCATGTGGATTTATGTAAGTTTCCGTATAGTATGGGTTCAATTATCTGCTTGTTTTTATTATTGATAGATTTAGTAAGTATCCCTTCGCCTAACCCTCTTAGGCCAGGCCGACCGGTCGAACTCGGGTTTTGAATGTGTTAAGTGAGCAGAATTTTTTCCCAGTCTGTGGCTCTTAAAAAGGCTCATCTCGGCCGGGGAAGCCATGTTCACTGCCAAAATATTTTAATGACGTGTGTAACCTAACTCAACATAGATAATATTGTCACGACGGCCTAATTCCCCTCGTTCAAACGGACTGGCGGAAAATTTTGACCAAGCTCTCATAAGTGACCTAAGGTGTATGAATTAAGTGAATAGGGAGAATGAAGGTTAAATGGCCCTGAAAATTTTTGCCTTGGCACTGTACTGTTTGAGAATTAGCCCTATAAATGACCAAGGAGTCACTCCCAGTGTTCTTATGTTTGGCCAGAACCTGTCAGTGCCAGGAAGCTTGTTGCAGAAGGAGGCACTCAGTGCCACGGTCAGTCAAAGTGCCTATTTGAAGAAATTAGTGGCCTTAATGCGTAGGCCTTTGGCACGACATGTTGTAATATAAAAAATAAAAATATAATTTATCCGAAAGATCTCAACAAGGCAAAGGCCGTGTTGGTGAGAAATCAACAGTACAATGTAGGAAAACTGTCAGAGAGATACTCAGGACCCTTCAGGGTGCTACGAATAAAAAAGAATAACGTTTATATTTTAAAGAATGGGAAAGAGGCAGTGGAAAATTTAAGAAATGTAAGAATTTTTCATAACCATAACTGATAGGGACGCTGAAACCCAAGGGAAAAATAAATTAAATAAAAAAAAAAAATATATATACAGATAATAATATAAAGAAAAGAGAAGAAAAAAGGGGGAGCTTTTTAAGTTCTGCACATGCAATTCGTTAGAATTAAGACAGTAGTTGAAATTGGATACTTTATCCTTCCAAAAAAAAAAAAAAAAAAAAAAAAAAAAAAAAAAAAAAAAAAAAAAAAAAATCGTCTTCCTTTCCTCTATCTAATACTATAGACAAAACGATGCTGCCAAACACTAATAGTAGTAATAATTTCCCGCAATGTTCCTTACAAAATGTCACGGAGGGTTGTAATAGAAGAGTTGAAAATAGTCAAAACCCCGAGGGTGGGGATTAAGTAAGGTCCTTTTATGTATCTTTTGTAAACAATGTATGTAAGAATAAAGAATTTGTGTCTACGTATAATATGTCAAATTATTAACTAAAAAAAAAAAAATAAAAAAAAAAAAAAAAAACCTTGTGAAGGCAGAATTTCTCTTGCCCTCACAATAATTATGAACACCTCTCATAGTTGCTCTGTATATCATAATTTCTACTAATTATATTATTATATTTATGGAAAATATTAACACCTTTTGTATGGCAACCATTTTTTGTGAGAGTGAGTCGCTGCAATGCTGCCCGCGAAAAATGTCTGGCATTTCTATGGACAGGAAGGTCAGTCTGACTTCAGATACAAGACAGAGAAGTCGGCATTGTGGTGTCGGCTTAGTTTAAAGGCCGGAAATTGTGTTTGAATATAAAAATATGATTTATTAACCTTCAACCAATATTATTAATGACTGTGGAACTGACCCATTGTGTTAACTGTTAATATTGATACCATTATTTACCACCTGATTTAATTAGTCTTAAAAATAAAAATAAAAAGTAATTACCCCTTTTCATTATCACTGTATTAACTCATCAAAGGGTTATTACATATATATATATATATATAGTATATATATATATATATCATATATATATAATATATATATATATATATATATATTATCCAAATTCCTTCATGATCTTTAGTGTGTTTCAGAATCTAGATTTCTTTAAAAAGTTAGTAGGGTGTTCATAAGGAAACAAATACTACTGTTCTAAAAAGGTAAGAGTTTAAATTAAAATAATAGGAAGATGAAAATAAATATGTAGGGTACACATTTTTCAAGAGAGTTGTGAGTATTATTTGTTCGTTTATTTTAAAGCAAAAGAAAGACCGTCGGCTGTTCTTTGTAACCAACAATTCATCTCTTGTTTCTGAGTTTGATTTGTAAAGTTCTCCTTTCAATAAACAACCTCTGGCACAGACTGGAGGTAAGAAATTTTTATTTTATTTTTTAAATATACTTTAGTAAACAATAAATTTAACTTGTGTAAAAATTTACTTAAAGTGAGATCGTAAAAAGATTTTATAAATTGTAGGATAGGTAATTAATACTTGATAATTTTTTATTAGGTTTAGGGTGGAGACTACCTGTTATTTGAAGCTCCACTTTTGTATATTCAGGATTTTTGAAACAGACCAGAGATCTGATTTGTCAATTTCAAACCAAGATTCTACTGCATTTGATTAGGAAGGTGATCTTCTGAATCCTACACCTTTTTGTCCTTTTAAGTACTATAAATGGAAATATAAACTATAGTATCTTAGTGAACTTAATTGTGTGTTAGGTACAATAAAGAAATTAAACATTGTGTTAAACATTAAACATTATATTCATTATAAGGATATAGCGGAGTATAAATATTTGTGAAAAACTATTACATAATTGATATATTATAAAAAAAAAATATGAGTTATCTATATATGTATAAGTAAATATATAGGAAATAAGTGCTTATTTGCGATTAATGTGTATCGAATATATATTTATTTTATACAAACAAATAAATTTAAAAAAACCCACTTTTTAATTTTCATTAATATCTCGTAAACTAACAAAAAATTTGAAACTCTGAAATATGGCTTTATTGGGGGTTGGTGCAAGGTATATAACCTGTATAGGATATTTGGATTGGTGGAGTAATTTTTAAATTATTTTAAAAAAATGAGAAATTTGGGAACAACCCATTTCCACACAATAACAACCCACAGGTACATAATAACAACCCAACCTTGTTACTCCATTATGGAGAGAAAATAACATCACCTAATGTATACAAATTATGTACAAGGATGTTTTAAAGAGTTTAAAAAAAAAAAAAAAAAAAAAATTGGAAAAATTTTAAATACGAACCCCCCTGAAAAAAATTTTTGAGTGAAAAAAATTTTCAAAGTTAAAAAAAATATAAAGTTTAATGGAGGAAAAAAAAAAAAAACAAAAAAAAAAAAAAAAAAAAAAAAAAATTTTTTAAAAAGTTTAAAAAAAAAAAAAAAAAAAAATTGGTAAAATTTTAAATACGACCGACCCCCCTGAATTAAAAATTTTTGAGTTAAAAAAAATTTTCAAAAGTTAAAAAATATTAAAATTTTGGCATTGTATGTCTGGAACATCACATACCCCAAAACATGAAATAGTTATTTTTCTGCACAATGGGACTCATTTTTTTAGTATTTGAAGGTGGGTTGCATTTATGTACCCATGGGTTGTTTCTGTGTGTACACTTTGGTTGGTACCTGTGTGTTGGTGGTTGCATTTGAAGTATGGTCTGGAACATCAAAAACAACCCCAAAACATGAAAATAGTTATTTTTCTGCACAATGGGACTCATTTTTTTAGTATTTGAAGGTGGGGTTGCATTTATGTACCCATGGGTTGTTTCTGTGTGTTCACTTTGGTTGGTACCTGTGTGTTGGTGGTTGCATGAAACTTCACCAAATTACTTCTGTAAACTGAGAAAGGATCGGTTTCATAGGGATTCATTTAATATTTACATATTTTTCACTTGTCTTCATGTGATGTAAGCAGAAAGCAAACCAAAAAAGTGGCAAAATGTGCATCAAATTTTCGAAAATTTTTGGAAAATTTTAAAAATTTCCCAAAAATCAGTAAATCAATATATATTGATGATAATGCATATATACACTTAAAAAAACATGTATATACATGGTGAAACACTTACTTGGCGTCAAACTCTCACATACGGTGAAATACAGGATGGGATGTTTTTGTGTGGAAAATTTGGTGGGTTGTATTTCTTAGAAGGATATCTAATATATATATATATATATATATATATATTATATATATATATATATATATATATTATATATATATATATATAATAATTATATATATATATATATATATATATATATATATATATATATATATATACTAGTAATTGCTACTATATAATTCATTTAATTTCGCTTAACGGTATTATCGTACCTTTTTCATTGATTGACGTGACAGGATGAAACCGGGGGAAAGTGTGAAATGCAACTTTTGGGTTTTTAGCCCCAAACTGAAAATATATATTGTACTAATGATTAAGTTTTTTTTTTTTTCGTTTTGCTATTATACTTATTATTTAAAACATAAGTTATAAGAAAGCTTGCGCTTATATATTCACATGCTATATTTTTTTTAATAAAATCTGTTAGGATATTTGTTTTCTCACCTCATAAAATACTGCACCACCTTTTTAATTCTTGTGTTGAAATTATGCTTAATTTTTGCACGAAAAATGGGCATGTGAGCTTTTAGGTAAATATTGTCCCTTTTCATTTGCCAAATTACTTTCTTGAGTGTTTGCTCTATTATTAATCTCTTTATGTTTTATTTGCATGTGTACGAGCTCTCATGTTATCCAGCTTAAGCATCTAGTGTGATGAATCATTTAAATAGAAGGGGTAGCATATCTGGAGAAGAGGCAGTCTTCTTGTTAATAAATAACAAGCTACTATTATGGAACAAGGCTTTGCATCTTCTTATTGTCCTATAAATTGTGAGTTTTTGATTCATTTAAATTGTGGTCTAAAACCAACTGTTTTCTCTTTCTTCAATATTTATCAACCAATTATTTATATTACATTTATGGTAGCAGAGCATAGTTGGTTTTGAGACTACCCTTGGCTCTGATATGCTACCTTTTCTTTCTTTCTATCTATCTAATCATACATTTTTAATCTCTCTGTATAACCGCAAGTCCTCAGGACTTGATCATCACATACTATCATTCTTTATTCTTAATTATCCACATAGTAACTACTTATCTACTGATTAAAAGAAACATATACGATATCTTTCATAATTATCCAAAAATATTAAATAGAATAAATATATAAATATTAACTATCCAATTGTGAAAGATGTCGGAATTGAAACCAAACTTTACGAACGGTACGAGCGAGGATGTTGTCGTAGTGCAGCAGAGTGGCCTTTAATCTCAAATTATAATCTAAACTGCACCACAGACAGAGATGTTGAAGAAGATTACAAAAAAAAAAAAAAACTAAAATAACCTATTGTATAGTATTTCGTTAACCTCACTACTATCTGAGCATCGTGTCAAATCCAACTCGCTTACTAAATTTCATACGCCTATCCTGTAATAAAATATATGGGTTTTCTTTCTCCTTAGTAGTTAGACCTATTTGTAGTTATTTAGCATTATTTACAGGCCTCGAAAACTTCAAGCTGAACTTCCAGAAAATCAACTAGTTAAAAGAAAAACTACTCCAATAAACACTTAACTTGTTATAAAAGTATCTATAATCTATCAATTAATAAAATTTTAATAACAAAAATAAAAAAGAATGAACCGACTTTTTTTTTAAACAATCCGCCAAATGTGTAATTACTATCCTACTGTTCTTAATCTCGACTAAATGAAAGTTCAATTTTAATACCTACCAATTATCCAAACAACTCAAAGTAAAAGTCTTTCAAGTTCAATTAAGTCAATTAAAATTCACTTAAAATTCAAACCGGAATTATTAACTAATCCAATTTGGGCAAAATGTCTCTACAAAATTCTATTAAATATCAGAAAATAATCTGGATTCAAACCCAACTTAAAAATAGACAATTCCTCAAAAATTTAGAAAAATAAATCCATTAGGTTCAATTTAATACCATGTGGTTTCTTAATTAATACCCTGGAAATATATTACAAGTATGCATTAAAAGAAATTCAAGCTGTATGTTAAAAAAAAAATAAAAATAAATAAAATCAAAAATATCTACCAAGGCTCAAATTATTTAGTTGCAACTGTGGTTAACCTATAATGGGTTGCAAAATGTTTCAATCAATCCCCAAAATAAATTAATTCAATCCATTTCATAAAAGTTATGTCTGATTTCAGTTCAAACCAAGCACAGTTAAATCAATTCAAAGATTTTCAGAATATTGAACTCAGTAAACTCAATTAAGTTATTTCAATCAATAAATTTATTGATCTCACATAATCATATACTGTCCCAAATCAATTCTTATTTATATCTAATCTCAACAAATTATATAACCAGTAGAAACTTCATAAAATCATGCAAAAATCCCAATAAACTTCCTGAGTACTAAACATTAAATTCTATTTAAATTCTTACACACTAAACCGAAAGCACGTAAGGTTACAATAACCTGAGTTCAAGATGATGCAAAACTATTCCAAAATAATATCTGAAATCATTTAAAATTTATTCTGCAAACTTGTTTCCTTAGTAAACAGTTTCCAAGATCAATCTAAACTAACTTGAAACAATATAAAGTCAGAGTTTAACTTCAATAACGCAACAACAAAAATCTTCAAAGTCCAAACTTTGGTTTACTATATTCAGAGTCCAAGTTCAATCAACTCAAAATTATTTCAAAGTCAAAGTCTAACTCAATAGAAACACTAAAGTCCTAACTTAATTTGGTTCCACAGTTTCCAAGTTCAAAGCTAATTTAATTCAAAGTCAAACTTCAGTTTAAAGAATTCAAGTCCAATTACAATTCAAAATGTTTAAAGTCTAAGTTAAATTCAAAAATGCTCTAAGTACGGAAGTCTAGGTTCAATTCAAACTGTTCTAAGTACAATTGCAGTTTAAAATGTTCAAAGTCTAATGGCAATTCAAAATATCCAATGTCCAACTGTAATTCAAAGTATTCAAGTTACCTATAAAAATTGTATCTGTTTCGTTTAAATATAAAATATCAACTCTTGTTGGAATATTAAAACTGTCCTTGGAATAAATCCTATAAAGTTTGAACAACAACTGTCACTATCTCAATTCCTCGAAGCAAGTTCGATTTAAATTATTCAGACAGTTAACTTTTATATCAACTGTCGTTTTTCAAAATGGCGTCTGCCGGTTCAAATCAAAAAATGGCTACTCAAATCTATGTTCATGTTTTAAATTTAATATACCTTAACTAAAAGATCAACAATAAAAAACTCAAAACAACAAAAGGAACTCAACTCAATAAAAATATTAATTTCTTAATTTTAATTCAACTATAAACAAAACAAACGTTTTAAAATTTTATCAGAAACTCTTAAAATTCCTCAAATTATATTATTTCATAAAACCGATAAACAAACTCTCCTAATTATTGATGTAATTATACAACAATTCGTTAATGTTTATTTGGATGTACAGTTTATCACTGCCAGTGCAGTAATATTCTTGAGGTATAATAGCCAGAGCAATAATATAAAATGTTATTCCCAAAAAGGAAATTTCAATAAGGCTAACTGCCACGGCAATAATCTTTTTTATTTAAGCGAAATGCCACGGCAATAATAATATCTAAACTCTCACAACTATGTACCACATATTACCTTAAAAATCCTTCATGCAGTTGTCAATGATGAAACTTTACAAAATGGTTGACTACTATATGCAACCTCAAATTATATACAATAAAGCAAAATCTTATTTACAAACTATTTTATATCACTTTTTTTAAATAAACAAAACTTATTTAGAATAAACTTTTTTACAAATAATTTCGAATACAGAGAGAACAATGTCAACAAGACGGAGTCTAGACAGCAAGTATGTTTTTCAAAAATATTAAACAATTAAATTCTAAATATTAAGTAATACAGAACTAATTAGCAATGTATCAATGTATCCTCATCTTTAAATTATTATTTCTAATTCCTACAACTCTATATTCATCTGCAGACCTATTATCAACTACTTTATCCTTTTCCCTCTCATCTTCCTTCCATCTTAACATCGGCACCACTTAACAAATATTTTTGATGTAAAAAAAATCTTTGTATTTAAATCATAAAATTAATATAAGAGATTAAAATATAAGTAAATGAATAAGTAATATAAAAATATAAGGAAGTAATAAGTAAACTGTGTAATGGCTGTGTTAGGCCAGTAATAGAGTATTGTGCACGAGTTTGGGCCCCTTGTTTAAAGAAAGACTTAGATGTGCTAGAGAGAGTGCAACGTGGAGCAGCAGGGATGATTTCTGGGTTTGGGGGTGGGAGCTGTGAGGAGGGGCTGAGGGAGTTGGGAGTGTTTTCTGTGGAGGGGCGATTTCTCAGAGGGGACATGATACAAGTCTACAAAATATTTATATCTATTGATAATACAGAGACCAATAAATTTTTCATAGTAGAACATGGACAGGTGACCAGGTGGCATAATAAGAAAATTAAGAAGAAAGCATGCCATCTTGATATAAGAAAGCATGCATTCAGTAATAGGGTTGTTAAATTTTGGAAATGTCTGGCCAGAGGAGGTTGTTGGTGTGGACTCGATTTGCAAGAACCATTTAAAGAAAAGGGTTAGATTCGTTTATGGATGGGTTGGAATCATATAATATCTTGACGAAGCCAAATTGGGGGTTTTTAGTTAATTATTAATAGTTATAGTTTAGATGGCATGTGTGAACCATAACTTGTTATTAATGCATGTGGATGGTTTGGGTATCATATTTTATATTATCATTAGTTTTGACTAAGCCAAATTGGTGATTTGTAGTTACAGTTATTGAAAGCCCTAGGGTGCTTGTGGATTTGCATGATGGTTGAAAGGTCTTTTTTGATCTGGGTACAGTTCTCGATAGGCCCATGTGGCTTTTTACTGTCTCTATATTCTTAATGTCTTAATTGACGAAGCCAAATTGGCGGGTTTTTAGTAGTGATATAGTTATAGTTAGATGGCATGTGTGACCATAACTTAGTTATTAATGCATGTGGATGGTTTGGGTATCATATTTATATCATTAGTTTTGACTAAGCCAAATTGGTGGATTTGTAGTTACAACAATTTGACAAGCCCTAGGGTGCTTTGTGGATTTGCATGAGCATGTTTGGGTAGTGGGTTGACTGGGACAGTCTCGATAGGTCCATGTGGCTTTTTACTGTCTCTATATTCTTAATGTCTTAATGTCTTAATGTCTAATTCTAATGCTGCAAAGTCTGATTATCAAGTTTCTAAAATACAAAAGATAAACAAAACAAATTATCACAAATGCAGAGGAAATCCTAACATGACAAAGGCTAAATATCAAGTAATACAGTGCTAAACCTAACACGGCAAAATCCAAATATCAAGTCTAACAGAACTGATCCTATCACAACAGATTTCAAATATCAAGTGAGCTGCTTTCTGCTCTATGTCCGCCATTTTGGTTTGCTTTCATGATGTCACAATAGTGTTGCCTTTTTTCTGCATTTTTCTCAGTAAGTTCAAAGCTAATTTAATTCAAAGTCAAAAAAAGTCAAAGTCGAACTTCAGTTTAAAGTATTCAAGTCCAATTACGATCCAAAATGTTTAAAGTAAGTTAAATTCAAAAATGCTCTAAGTACGGAAGTCTAGGTTCAATTCAAACTGTTCTAAGTACAATTGCAGTTTAAAATGTTCAAAGTCTAATGGCAATTCAAAATATCCAATGTCCAACTGTAATTCAAAGTATTCAAGTTACCTATAAAAATCGTATCTGTTTCGATTAAATATAAAATATCAACTCTTGCTGGAATATTAAAACTGTCCTTCGAATAAATCCTATAAAGTTTGAACAACAACTGTCACTATCTCAATTCCTCGAAGCAAGTTCAATTTAAATTATTCAGACAGTTAACTTTTATACCAACTGTCGTTTTTCAAAATGGCGTCTGCCGGTTAAGATCAAAAAATGGTTACTCAAATCTATGTTCATGTTTTAAATTTAATATACCATAGCTAAAAGATCAAGAATAATATAACTCAAAACAACAAAAGGAACTCAACTCAATAAAAATATTAATTTCTTAATTTTAATTCAACTATAAACATAACAAACGCTTTAAAATTTTATCAGAAACTTTAAATTCCTCAAATTATATTTCATAAAAACGATAAACAAACTCTCCTAATTATTGATGTAATTATACAACAATTCGTTAATGCTTATTTGGATGTACAGTTTATCACTGCCAGTGCAGTAATATTCTTGAGGTATAATAGCCAGAGCAATAATATAAAATGTTATTCCCAAAAAGGAAATTTCAATAAGGCTAACTGCCACGGCAATAATCTTTATTTAAGCGAAATGCCACGGCAATAATAATATCTAAACTCTCACAACTATGTACCACATATTACCTTAAAAATCCTTCATGCAGTTGTCAATGATGAAACTTTACAAAATGGTTGACTACTATATGCAACCTCAAATTATATACAATAAAGCAAAATCTTATTTACAAACTATTTTATATCACTTCTTTTAAATAAACAGAACTTATTTAGAATAAACTTTATTACAAATAATTTTGAATACAGAGAGAACCATGTCAACAAGACGGAGTCTAGACAACAAGTGTGTTTTTCAAAAATATTAAACAATTAAATTCTAAATATTAAGTAATACAGAACTAATTCTAATGCTGCAAAGTCTGACTATCAAGTTTCTAAAATACAAAAGGTAAACAAAACAAGTTATCACAAATGCAGAGGAAATCTTAACATGACAAAGGCTAAATATCAAGTAATACAGAGCCAAACCTAACACAGCAAAATACAAATATCAAGTCTAACAGAACTGATCCTATCACAACAGATTTCAAATATCAAGTGAGCTGCTTTCTGCTCTATGTCCGCCATTTTGGTTTGCTTTCATGACGTCACAGTAGTGTTGCCTTTTTTTTTTACATTTTTCTCAGTAATACTTTTAATTCGCATTTTCCTTCGTAAGTCATGGCTCCAAAACTCTGTTTTTCAAGAAAAATAATAGGATTATTTTTTCATATTTACATTTTAATTTCCTTTCTTTATTTTTTAAAATACTTTCCTAGCCTTTATTTACATAAATTTACTCTATTTTCTCTTTTCATTAAAACTCAGCTGTCTATATCCATAATTACACACATACACACACAAACTACTTACATACAAGTACTATTTACATTAAATACACACACATACTTAGCCTATTAATAATATAAAAAGTTTATTTACAAATTTTATTCTTAATTAAATTTGAAACTTCCAATATATTTACAACTTTTATATTTACAAATGACCAACCTTAAGATTCTTTCCCAAATTGACAAACTGCTATTTTACCTGAGGTATAGGCCTAACCTTGTTGGTGGCTTTATCATGGGCCCTACCATTATGTAACGATGATGGTGTGTGATCCCATCATATCCATATCAGATTCATCAGAGATGTCAGCTGGACAGGCAACATCCTTGATGACACCTGGTTCTACCCAAACTATATTGTCCCAACCCGCTTTTGCTGAGTCTTTGGGGGTGGTGGGGTGTTGAACTTAATTTCAGCACACTCGACAGGTTCAGTGCCTTCCTTGATTACAACGTCTCCATTATCTGTGACCATCAAAATTGAGCTTGCCAGTGGGGATTTCTTTACCTAATTCCTTGATGAGCGGGATGCAGCCAGGAGTGAGTGTCTCAGCTGCCTATTACAACTGCAGAATTTGTGCCTCTGCGGCAAGTTCCCATATCATCAGGACTCCAGCAGTCCTTTATAATGCAACATACCCAATCTATGCAAATGGGTGTATTGCAACAGAATCAAATTCAAGAAAACACTTCTCTTAAATGAACTATTAAAGCAAAATCACCAAACTTTGGGGTTATTAACACACATGATGCAAACGCTTATGAATCAACAGAAACCCCGAAAAATGATTCCTGTGGGGAAGTATTGTCTCGAAAATGGAGAACCATTTCCACAATTCCTGAGCAGATTTGAGGAATATGCCCTTTCAACATATCCAAGTTCCACCGCTGATGGGTGGCAAACATATTTAGGTTTGCATTTGGAGGGTGATATAAAGCAGGTTTATGATGTATTAATGAAAACAAATGCAAGCTACGTGAATATCAAAAAAGAATTAACTGATTGGTTTGGAGAACATCTAAAGAAACAAACAAAAAATGAATGGAGTACGTTCAATGCAGCGCAGATTTGTACAGAGAGACTATCCAACTCTACGCTTTGCGGTTAGAAGGAATGGCGGAAGGAGCATTTCCAGGATCTGACGTGAGTACCATGAAAGTGGTTAGAGAAAAACTTCTTAATAGCCGGCCCAAACATATACAAGACCAGGTAAGTTCACTCATGCTGGTTTGTGAATTGTCCAGGGGGGGGGGGGTTCTCTTTCCTGGGATGGGCTAGTAAAACTTATAGATCAAAATTTCCCTTGAAGCGTTAATTCAACAACAGAACAATCACCTGTGTCTGCTTCGGAACTTCAAAATAAGAATCTTCCCACAACCATTCAACCTGAAGTCATAGATTTGACTCAGGTAGTTCCTATTATGACTCAACAACATTATATTCCATCACATAATGGACAAGGGTGGACAATGCCATCATCGCATACAGGATATTCCATGTCTAGTGTTTATTCTCAATCTCCTCAGAATCAAGTTCCTCCCGAGAATTTTTCACCAAGTCAAGGATGTAATGGTTCTTATTCATTGAACACTACAAACGCCCAGACTTTAGCTCAAGTGGCTCAACCTCCCAGACCACAATCTTCACCACAATAATCGTGCTCAACTTAAGAATAATTTGAATGATGGTCAACAACAAAGAACTCAAGAAAGGGGTAAACCTTAACGAAATAATAACATGACACCAGTTCCATTATTATGTAATTACTGTAAAAAAACCTGGGCATGATGTCAGGAATTGTCGGTTGAGACCATATTGCCGGTTTTGTGGAAAAAGAGGACATGTTGCTGATGATTGCTATGTGTTTAAAAACAAATGTAAACGCTGTGAAGAAGATGGGCACATAGTGCAAGACTGTCCTAAGAGAAGCCAGAGGGTTCAATCCGAAACTGATGTTTGGGGATGTCCCATTTGCCAGGGCGGACATCTGGGAATTGACTGTCCAAAAGATTCTCAAGAAGTTTTTCCAAATAGGGAAACTAAAGAGCTCTGTGGCCAATGACCTACCCACAGAGACCCTTTTTAGAAATAAACCTTATTCAGAATATAAACCTCAAAGGGCAAATAAAAGACCAGTGATAATTGAAGGGCCACAATTATCGGAATTACATGCAGAGGTGACTGAGGTTGTTTCCGATGAATTAATACCTAATGATAATTTGTATATAGTGCCTTCGGCACCTCCTTTTAACGAATTAGAAGATTCGTCTGAAGACGAAGAAGTGGAATCACAAGTTAATATAGATTCTCTTCCTATTTCTCCAAAATTAAATTAGGAAGAAACCTCACTCCAAAATCCCCATGTATCTGACCTTGAAGGTCTAATTATTCAAATAAACATATCCAGCATCCTCCCGAAGAAACCTTATTGATCGGTGTTTATTAAGGATTTTAGTCAAGAAACCATTCAAAGCGCTGGTCGATACTGGTGCTTCTTTAAGTTTGATTACAAATAAAACTTATCAGTTTCTGTTGCAGGCCACTCAATATACAGGAGTTAGTAGTATAGGCACGATTATTTTTCCTGTTCAAGGCGAAATTACTCTACAACTACAATAATCGAATACTTTTACCACATTCCCTAACACGTTTGTGGTAGTTGATGAACAAGTAACAGGTTACGATATTATCTTCGGATATAATTTATTACGGAATGAAAATTTAATGCCTGATTTAGTAACTAAAGAATTAATTGTATGGCACAAAGAAACTGACACTATCACTGTAGTTACAAAAGATATCCGGCTGGGGAAAAAATGAAATGGAAAGTAAAAGTTACCATCAAAAAGCACGTAACTATTCCCCTTTGTACTTGTGTATCGGTTCCTACTAATACACACAGTCATATAGTAGATATAAATTCTTTATTTTTATTTACTCCCTATGAAAATAATCACTTTTTAACCGATTATGCGGTTTCTCCATATTCTGTACATTGTTATTAATTTGTATTGTTTTAATCCTTCGAAGAATCCCATTAAATTGAAACATGGTTATTCTCCGGGTACTTTCTGCATATTACAAAAGGCAAAATTAAACTATGCCTCTGGTAATACTGTAGAACTTACACAAAAACCACAAGATACCTATGCAGAATGGACGTTTGACAACTTAAAGGATTTTGAGTTGGATAAAACTGAATTATCAGATCAAAAGGAGCAAGTTTTATAACTCTTAATACAATATCCGGACACTCTAAGTTTGGGTGATGCTGATGTGGGATGCACAAGTATCCTCAAACACTCTATAGACACTTTCATAGATGATCCGGTGAGTGTGCCAGTTAGAAGACTTCAAGGACCAATATTGTATGAAGTCGAAAAGGTTTGTGAACAATTGGAGGCCGATGGAATTATCCAGAGGTAATATTCACCATATTTTGCACCTGTAGTTCCAATACGAAAACCCGATGGTGCTATGAGATTATGTATCGATTACAGAAAATTAAATTACATAACTAAACAATATGCTTTCCCTATTCCCAATCTGATTGAAACATTATTCAGCTTACAGGGTATGCAGTATTTTGCCACTATTGATCTTATCAAGGGATATTATCAGGTGGAAATGGAGAAATATAGTATCAAGAAAACGGCGTTTTCAACACCTTTGGCCCATTGGGAGTTTCTTTGAATGCCCTTTGGATTAAAGAACGGTCCTGCTACATTCCAACAAGCAATGCGGATGGTATTGTGTCACATTCCTTGGCAAGATGTCATGGTATACTTGTGATGTCCTAATTATCAGCGACACTTTTGAAAAACATCTCTCTATACTTGAAGAAGTTTTGACAGCATTTAAGGTGGCAGCATTAAAACTAAAACTGTCTAAAAGTTATCTCTTGGAAACAGAGGTTAAATTTCTAGGTCACATAGTCTCCAACCAGGGCTTGAAACCCTAAAAAACGACTCTTGAAGGAATAAAGTATCCTCAACCTAAAACAGCACACCAAGTTAGACAGTTCATGGGATTAGTTAATTTTTATTGTAGGCATATTCCAAATTATTCCGTAATTGCTAAACCTTTATTTGATCTGCTTAAATATCCTAAAAATGTCCCATGGACCGAACAATGTCAACAAGCTTTCAAGGAGCTTAAAATTTTTTTAACTTCTCCACCTCTATTATCATATCCTGATAGATCTGACGGTAGCTTCTCCACTACTACTACATACTGATGCTTCAGGAATTGGCGCTGGAGCGTGTCTCAGTCAATTACAGCAGAGTGAACGAAAACCCATTGCCTATATTTCTATGGTCTTCTCCAAAGCTCAACGTGGTTATAGTACCCCTGAAAGAGAACTTGCAGCGATTCGATGGGCTGTTCAGTCTTAAACCCTTTCTGTATAGGATCAAAGTATTTATTTTTACAGACAATAAGCCTTTATTGTTCTTGCAAAATATGCCCTTGGTTAATCAAAGAGTGACAAGAACGTTAGATGAACTCAACAATATGACTATGAACTGTGCTACATACCTGGAAAGAAGAGCATCGTCGCTGATGTATTATCACAGATGCCTTTTCAACTATGGTACCACCGGAACAAAATAATGAAATTTACTCAACAGAGCCACCTCAGGGGTTTAGTGAAATGAAAATGTCAGGTGGGGGAGATTCCTTGTTTAGGTGTTTCTCTCAGTTCCTCTATTTTAACCAGACATTGCATCCTCAAGTAAGATTGGAAATTGTATAACAATTATTGGCCAATCGACCTAAGTATCATTTGCCAACTGGAAAAACTAAAGAGGCTAATCAAGTGTTGAGACAATTACAATTGACCAGGTATTCTGGACAATTATCTTTCATACACAGTATAGATGCCTTCACCAACCTCCATAAAACAAGAGTTCTTGTGTATTATAGTAAAACACATCCTTTGTGTTTTGGTGATTCAAACTATACAGAGGTGTGTTATTTGTATAAGTGGCATCCACTATAATCTATTAACACTTATTAGAAATACACTACCAGACTC